>JAWPHD010018008.1:0-41879 GCA_037043455.1 Cyrtodaria siliqua
TTTTTTTTTTTACATATTTCTGTGTTGTTTTAGTCATTTCTTACACATATATGTTGCAAAACTTCCCATCCCCCAACCCCAATCCCGCCTCTCCCCCCCCCCGCCCCCCCCAACCCCCCTCCCCACTTGAAACTTTTTTTTTTTTTTTTACATATTTTGTTTGTTGTTTTAGTCAATTCTTACACACATGTTGCCACCCGCCCCTCCCCAAAAACCCCAACGCACTCACATTTTTGTGTAGTTTTGGTCAACTCTTACACATAGTTATGTTGTGCTCCCAACCCCATCCCACATTGTTGTAGCCTTGTTTTTCTGATGGTATATACTAGCTATAAATTTATTATTCTCTGATAAATCGAATAGTCGAGCTGCGCTGTTCTCCGACAGCTCTTGTTTATGTTTATTGGCTATGCAGTTATTATATTTAATAGAATGGAAATTTAAAACCCCAGCTATTTCTTGACACGGAGCTGACTTGATTCCCTAAAAGGGTAATACTTGGTGATTAATGTTTCCCAACTCACCCAGTTTTAGTAATAAATGCAAAGTGGAGCGCTGTGGTCTAGTGGTAGAGTGTTGGACAATTGATCGAAAAGTCGTGGTTCGATCCCGCCATTGCCACATGTATCGTGTCCCTGAGCAAGACACTTTGTCTGCATTTGCTTAGTACTGGCTCTACCTAGGAAGACATCAAGAGTGATTCAAATAAGTTCATAGAGCTTTCGTTACAGTTGATGTAAAATATATGTTTAAACTAAATGCAAAGATCCTTTGTTATACAGACTTTTGAAAACAATTGTCATTAAAAAAAACGTCCACAAATTAGCATATGAGTTTGTATATTAGACAAATCATATAACATACTAAGAGGTGATTGAAGGGGTACCAGCTCAGAATGATCAATAGCAAAATGGTCACTTTGTCCCTGCATTTTGTAAAATGAACTTGCTCCTTCTTTGAGTTGGGTCATACTAATGCAATAAATAGGAGTGAAACCTGAAACACAAACCTGATCACCACAGTTTTTACAACTTCAGAGACACATCCCTCTAGAGAACAACCATGGAAACAGATTAGCAAATTATCATGAAATCCAAATATCTTTGTGACATACATTTAATAAAAAGAAGAAAAAAACGACAGATTTCTAGGTAAAGTTTAGAAGTCACTTTGTTTATTCTCAAGACAAATACATGTTTTTTGTCCAAGACTGTGTGGAACACAATTTCAGAGTTTTTTTAGATAGAAAAGTAGCTTTTTTTGTATTTTTATTGTTTCTTAAACTCATTCTGCAATATAGCAATACCCTTAACCCGCTAAGCACGACTATAATAGCCTTTGCGTCCATTGTAATCCCAGATCAGAGTTTACAATGTCTGGCTGCTGATCAGTCATTTCCCCCAAACACTCCTTTGTCACATAAATGGAATGGTCTTAATTCAAAGAAAGAACAGTCCATTACATATAATTATGTAGTGTATTAATGGTTAAACATAATAATATTTACGTGATATGCCTGGGAGAAGTGGGCCAATCCAGGCATCCATCAACCTAGAGATTCCAGAGGGCAAATATAGTCAATATTAATAACATTCTATTGCAGATATTCGTCCTGGTGATATGCCTGGGAGAATTGGACCAATCCAGGCATCCATCAACCTAGAGATTCCAGAGGGCAAATATAGTCAATATTAATAAAAATGTATTGCAGATATATGTCCTGGTGATATGCGAGGGAAAAGTGGGCCAATCCAGGCAGTCATCAACCTAGAGATTCCACAGGGCAAATATAGGCAATATTAATAACATTCCATTGCAGATATTCGTCCTGGTGATATGCCTGGGAGAATTGGACCAATCCAGGCATCCATCAACCTAGAGATTCCAGAGGGCAAATATAGTCAATATTAATACAATTGTATTGCAGATATATGTCCTGGTGATATGCGAGGGAAAAGTGGGCCAATCCAGGCAGTCGATCAACCTAGAGATTCCAGAAGGCAAATATAGTCAATATTAATAACATTCTATTGCAGATATTCGTCCTGGTGATATGCCTGGGAGAAGTGGGTCAATCCAGGCAGGCTAGAGATTCCAGAGGGCCAATATAGTCGATATTAATAACGTTGTATTGCAGATATTCGTCCTGGTGATATGCCTGGGAGAAGTGGACCAATCCAGGCAGCCATCAACCTAGAGATTCCACAGGGCAACATCAAGTACTTCAACGTGAAGATGGAAGGCCTTAATGGACAGTTGCCCAACCTTGACCTTGTCAACATGGTCATCAAGCTGTGTCGTAGAAATGGGGTGGATGTTATGCTGCATAACAGTGTAAGTTGTAGGTAATTTGTCAGCTATTTGTCAGTTGTATATGGTGCCATTGGTTCCATAGTCACAGTGTAGAAAAAGGCTGCATATCAGTGTAAGTGGTAGGCCATTGTCCCGGTGTGGAATAATACTGCATAATAGTGTAAGTTGTAGGCCAATGTCCCGGTGTGGAATAATACTGCATAATAGTGTAAGTTGTAGGCCAATGTCCCGTTGTGGAATAATACTGCATAATAGTGTAAGTTGTAGGCCAATGTCCCGGTGTGGAATAATACTGCATAATAGTGTAAGTTGTAGGCCAATGTCCCGGTGTGGAATAATACTGCATAATAGTGTAAGTTGTAGGCCAATGTCCTGGTGTGGAAAAATATTGCATCATAGTGTAAGTTGTAGGCCAATGTCCCGGTGTGGAATAATAGTGTAAGTTGTAGGCCATTGTAACAGTGTGGAATAATACTGCATCATAGTGTAAGTTGTAGGCCAATGTCCTGGTGTGGAATAATACTGCATAATAGTGTAAGTTGTAGGCCATTGTCCCGTTGTGGAATAATACTGCATAATAGTGTAAGTTGTAGGCCATTGTCCCGGTGTGGAATAATACTGCATAATAGTGTAAGTTGTAGGCCAATGTCCCGGTGTGGAATAATACTGCATAATAGTGTAAGTTGTAGGCCAATGTCCCGGTGTGGAATAATACTGCATAATAGTGTAAGTTGTAGGCCAATGTCCCGGTGTGGAATAATACTGCATAATAGTGTAAGTTGTAGGCCAATGTCTCAGTGTGGAACAAAACTGCATAACAGTGTAAGTTGTAGGCCAATGTCCCGGTGTGGAATAATACTGCATAATAGTGTAAGTTGTAGGCCAATGTCCCGGTGTGGAATAATACTGCATAATAGTGTAAGTTGTAGGCCAATGTCCTGGTGTGGAAAAATATTGCATCATAGTGTAAGTTGTAGGCCAATGTCCCGGTGTGGAATAATAGTGTAAGTTGTAGGCCATTGTAACAGTGTGGAATAATACTGCATCATAGTGTAAGTTGTAGGCCAATGTCCTGGTGTGGAATAATACTGTATACTAGTGTAAGTTGTAGGCCATTGTCCCGTTGTGGAATAATACTGCATAATAGTGTAAGTTGTAGGCCATTGTCCCGGTGTGGAATAATACTGCATAACAGTGTAAGTTGTAGGCCAATGTCCCGGTGTGGAATAATACTGCATAATAGTGTAAGTTGTAGGCCAATGTCCCGGTGTGGAATAATACTGCATAATAGTGTAAGTTGTAGTCCATAGTCACGGTGTGGAATAATGCTGCATAACAGTGTAAATTGTAGGCCATTGTCCCGGTGTGGTATAATACTGCATAACAGTGTAAAATGTAGGCCATTGTCACGGTGTGGAATAATGCTGCATAATAGTGTAAGTTGTAGTCAATATCACAGTGTACAATAATGCTGCATAACAGTGTAAGTTGTAGGCCATTGTCCCGGTGTGGTATAATACTGCATAACAGTGTAAAATGTAGGCCATTGTCACGGTGTGGAATAATGCTGCATAATAGTGTAAGTTGTAGTCAATATCACAGTGTACAATAATGCTGCATAACAGTGTAAGTTGTAGGCCATTGTCCCGGTGTGGTATAATACTGCATAACAGTGTAAAATGTAGGCCATTGTCACGGTGTGGAATAATACTGCATAACAGTGTAAGTTGTAGGCCAATGTCCTGGTGTGGAATAATACTGCGTAACAGTGTAAGTTGTAGGCCAATGTCCCGGTGTGGAATCATACTGCATCATAATATAAGTTGTAGGTCATTGTCCCGGCGTGGAATAATACTGCATAATAGTGTAAGTTGTAGGCCATTGTCCTGGTGTGGAATAATGCTGCATAACAGTGTAAGTTGTAGGCCATTGTCACGGTGTGGAATAATGCTGCATAATAGTGTAAGTTGTAGGCCAATGTCCCTGTGTGGAATAATACTGCATCATAGTGTAAGTTGTAGGCCTTTGTCCCGGTGTGGAATAATACTGCATCCTAGTGTAAGTTGTAGGCCAATGTCCCAGTGTGGAATAATACTGCATAATAGTGTAAGTTGTAGGCCAATGTCCCTGGATGGAATAATGCTGCATTACAGTGTAAGTTGTAGGCCATTGTCACGGTGTGGTATAATGCTGCATAACAGTGTAAGTTGTAGGCCATTGTCACAGTGTGGAATAATGCTGCATAATAGTGTAAGTTGTAGGCCATTGTCCTGGTGTGGAATAATACTGCATAATAGTGTGAGTTGTAGGCCAATGTCCTGGTGTGGAATAATGCTGCATAATAGTGTAAGTTGTAGGCCATTGTCCTGGTGTGGGATAATGCTGCATGATAGTGTAAGTTGTAGGCCATTGTCACAGTGTGGAATAATGCTGCATAACAGTGTAAGTTGTAGGCCATTGTCACAGTGTGGAATAATGCTGCATAACAGTGTAAGTTGTAGGCCATTGTCACAGTGTGGAATAATGCTGCATAATAGTGTAAGTTGTAGGCCATTGTCACGGTGTGAAATAATGCTGCATAACAGTGTAAGTTGTAGGCCATTGTCACGGTGTGGAATAATGCTGCATAACAGTGTAAGTTGTAGGCCATTGTCACGGTGTGGAATAATGCTGCATAACAGTGTAAGTTGTAGGCCATTGTCACGGTGTGGAATAATGCTGCATAACAGTGTAAGTTGTAGGCCATTGTCATGGTGTGGAATAATGCTGCATGATAGGGTAAGTTGGAGGCCATTGTCACGGTGTGGAATAATGTTGCATAACAGTGTAAGTTGTAGGCCATTGTCACGGTGTAATAATGCTGCATGACAGTGTAAGTTGTAGGCCATTGTCCCAGTGTGGAGTAATGCTGCATGATAGTGTAAGTTGTAGACCATTGTCTCGGTGTGGACTAATACTGCATAACAGTGTAAGTTGTAGGCCATTGTCACAGTGTGGAATAATGCTGCATGATAGGGTAAGTTGTAGGCCATTGTCACGGTGTGGAATAATGTTGCATAACAGTGTAAGTTGTAGGCCATTGTCACTTTGTGGAATAATGCTGCATAACAGTGTAAGTTGTAGGCCATTGTCCCGGTATGGAATAGTACTGCATAACAGTGTAAGTTGTAGGCCATTGTCCCGGTGTGGAATAATGCTGCATAATAGTGTAAGTTGTAGTCCATAGTCACAGTGTAGAATAATGTTGCATAACAGTGTAAGTTGTAGGCCATTGTCACGGTGTGGAATAATGCTGCATAACAGTGTAAGTTGTAGGCCATTGTCCCGGTGTGGAATAGTACTGCGTAACAGTGTAAGTTGTAGGCCATTGTCCCGGTGTGGAATAATGCTGCATAATAGTGTAAGTTGTAGTCCATAGTCACAGTGTAGAATAATGCTGCATAACAGTGTAAGTTGTAGGCCATTGTCCCGGTGTGGAATAATACTGCATAATAGTGTAAGTTTTAGGCCATTGTCCCAGTGTGGAATAAGACTGCATAATAGTGTAAGTTGAAGGCCATTGTCACGGTGTGGAATAATACTGCATCATAGGGTAAGTTGTAGGCCAATGTCCCGGTGTGGAATAATACTGCATAATAGTGTAAGTTGTAGGCCAATGTCCCAGTGTGGAATAATGCTGCATATAAGTATAAGTTGTAGTCCATAGTCACAGTGTAGAATAATGCTGCATAATAGTGTAAGTTGTAGGCCAATGTCCCGGTATGGAATAATACTGCATAATAGTGTAAGTTGTAGGCCATTGTCCTGGTGTGGAATAATGCTGCATATAAGTGTAAGTTGTAGGCCATTGTCCCGGTGTGGAATAATGCTGCATCATAGTGTAAGTTGTAGGCCATTGTCCCGGTGTGGAATAATGCTGCGTAACAGTGTAAGTTGTAGGCCATTGTCCCGGTGTGGAATAATGCTGCATCATAGTGTAAGTTGTAGGCCATTGTCCCGGTGTGGAATAATGCTGCATCATAGTGTAAGTTGTAGGCCATTGTCCCGGTGTGGAATAATGCTGCGTAACAGTGTAAGTTGTAGGCCAATGTCCCGGTGTGGAATCATACTGCATCATAATATAAGTTGTAGGTCATTGTCCCGGCGTGGAATTATACTGCATAATAGTGTAAGTTGTAGGCCATTGTCCTGGTGTGGAATAATGCTGCATAATAGTGTAAGTTGTAGGTCAATGTCCCTGTGTGGAATAATACTGCATCATAGTGTAAGTTGTAGGCCTTTGTCCCAGTGTGGAATAATACTGCATCATAGTGTAAGTTGTAGGCCAATGTCCCAGTGTGGAATAATACTGCATAATAGTGTAAGTTGTAGGCCAATGTCCCTGTATGGAATAATGCTGCATAACAGTGTAAGTTGTAGGCCAATGTCCCTGTATGGAATAATACTGCATCATAGTGTAAGTTGTAGGCCATTGTCCTGGTTTGGAATAATACTGCATAATAGTGTGAGTTGTAGGCCATTGTCACAGTGTGGAATAATGCTGCATAATAGTGTAAGTTGTAGGCCATTGTCCCGGTGTGGAATAATGCCGCATAACAGTGTAAGTTGTAGGTCATTGTCCCAGTGTGGAATCTTGCTGCATAACAGTGTAAGTTGTAGGCCATTGTCACGGTTATGAATAATGTTGTATAACAGTGTAAGTTGTAGGCCATTGTAACGGTGTGGAATAATGCTGCATAACAGTGTAAGTTGTAGGCCATTGTCTCAGTGTGGAACAATACTGCATAACAGTGAAAGTTGTAGGCCATTGTCACGGTGTGGAATAATGCTGCATGATAGGGTAAGTTGTAGGTCATTGTCACGGTGTGGAATAATGCTGCATAATAGTGTAAGTTGTAGGCCATTGTCTCAGTGTGGAACAATACTGCATAACAGTGAAAGTTGTAGGCCATTGTCACGGTGTGGAATAATGCTGCATGATAGGGTAAGTTGTAGGCCATTGTCACGGTGTGGAATAATGTTGTATAACAGTGTAAGTTGTAGGCCATTGTAACGGTGTGGAATAATGCTGCATAACAGTGTAAGTTGTAGGCCATTGTCACGGTGAGGAATAATGCTGCATGACAGTGTAAGTTGTAGGCCATTGTCACGGTGTGGAATAATGTTGTATAACATTGTAAGTTGTAGGCCATTGTCACGGTGTGGAATAATGTTGTATAACATTGTAAGTTGTAGGCCATTGTCACGGTGTGGAATAATGTTGTATAACATTGTAAGTTGTAGGCCATTGTCACGGTGTGGAATAATGTTGTATAACATTGTAAGTTGTAGGCCATTGTCACGGTGTGGAATAATGTTGTATAACATTGTAAGTTGTAGGCCATTGTCTCAGTGTGGAACAATACTGCATAACAGTGAAAGTTGTAGGTCATTGTCACGGTGTGGAATAATGCTGCATGATAGGGTAAGTTGTAGGTCATTGTCACGGTGTGGAATAATGTTGCATAACAGTGTAAGTTGTAGGCCATTGTCACGGTGTGGAATAATGCTGCATGACAGTGTAAGTTGTAGGCCATTGTCCCAGTGTGGAGTAATGCTGCATGATAGTGTAAGTTGTAGACCATTGTCTCGGTGTGGACTAATACTGCATAACAGTGTAAGTTGTAGGCCATTGTCAAATGTTTGATGTGTTTCAAATCCCAAAAACCAGATTTTGATCTTGCACAATACAAACCTGCTGGAAATGTATTATTTCTTATCTGACACGGATTGTTATATATCATAACACACAATTCGTCGAGAGATTGCACAAAATACAAATTCTAACAGCTTACTATATATGTCCATCTCTCAACATCAGATGGAAAAAATATGTAGCTTCATCTTTTTTTTGAATGTGTTTTCGGAATTTAGCATCTCTTAAAAAAACACATTCCATTGCATTGTTGTTTTGCATCTGATGTTTAAAATGACAGCTATTTAGTGTTTTCTGGCATTTAAAATAATGTCTTAATGATAAACGTACGTGAGAGCTATCGATAAGAATTTTAAAGAAACTAACCCTCCAGATAAAGGCAAAATTACACTACAAAACCATTTATCAAAACTCTATCCAGGTGTTCAGGTCATATAATAATGTATATTGTCAATTAAAAGTATAGGATTATTAACAGGTTCTTCAAATACCCGTGATTGAATATGCGTAAAATGAATTATGAGTTGGTAACTCTTAATACGATGTTCCATTTTGTGGTTTGGCCCGGCTGGTTTAAGCCATTTACATTTTGTCTATAGAGTTCGGATTCTCAAAATTTGTAAATTATGCATATAGCTCATCGTCGAAAAGGTGTAAAATTTGCCTGTTGATGGTGGGATTGGGAATTTAAAGTCACTTTCTTATATAATATATGTATCTGTGCAAAAATTTGATCCTACAGTTTTACACTGATACATTACAAAATAATAATAATAACTGTAACATTCAAACAAGAAAAAGTGTGTATCTGAAATGAAGTGTTTTATTTTCCCTTTTCAGAGAGATTTATATGAATGGGAAGTTGAGAGCTTGTCTGGTTACCTGCATTCAGCTGGCACTATGCTGAAGATGATGTGGTCTCAGGCTTCAGGTCTGCCTACAGGGAACCATGGAATGTTCCACAGATACCACATAGAGGCTGTGACCTTGGAGGGCATTAGAAAACTAAAGACGGGTAGAGTTTCTCTAGAAACCACTGGCAGGTATGGAATATCAATCAATGTGCTGTATATGTTTTGGGGGATATAGCTGTTCAATATAAAAAACCTGTTTCTAAGGAGGGCAGATCAGGATTTTTCGAGAAGAATCTAAAATTTTGAAAATGCTCCCAGCTCACGATAAAAATGTTGTTTATCATGCAACTAATGTTTCTACTATACAAATACAGCTACTGTCTACTAGCCTAATATTTTCTGCCCAACTTCTGTATTATGCTAGTGGCTACACGCGCTATTATTCGATGACTTAAACAGTCAGGAATCAACCATTTAAACTACAAATATACACACTAGTTTTATGCTTATCAATTTAGAAATACAATACATTATCAAAAGAAAGTATTTTGCATTTATTATCGATTTTAAATATACTTAAACGCCAAAAACGTTTTTTGCCAAAGTTACTTCCCCTGACAAACTATCCTCCGTTTGTATTTTGACGGCAGCAGATGTAAACTGTACATTTCCATTGTTTTTCAGGTAAATTATGTTATTTAAAACAGTTGCATGATAAAAAAATTACATGGTTAGTAACTTAGAATTTCAGTTGTATTTTGGCTCGTGTCGAAAAGTTTTCTTACACTCGCCAAAATACAGCCGAAATTCTAAGTTACTAACCAAGTAATTCTTATATATCAATCAAAATATAAGCACCATGGTGTTCTGGGCCCGCATTCATAAAGCAACTTAAGCAGGAAATATTACAACCCTAAACCCGCTACATATATATAATGGACTGTTCTTTCTTTGAATTAAGACCATACCATTTATGTGACAAAGGGTTGTTTTGGGGAAATGACTGATCAGCAGCCACACATTGTAAACCCTGATCAGCCAGCTTACTCGCAGGCTGATCTGTGTTTACAATGGATGCAAAGGCTATTGTTTTTTTAGAGAATATGTACAAAAACATTATTTAGGAGATGCGATTTTTGGTATAAATAAATTGGTGGTGTCTTTTATTGAAAGTGGTGATCTGAAAACATAGTGTCAATCTAAATACGAATAAAATCATCATACAGTGTTTCAGTTTCATATCTAACGCAGCTAATTAAAATACATAGTGCGGATTTGTTTTTAAATTCCTATCAAGACCTCTGACGTCACGTCCTTCAATCGTTAGGACGTCATTTTAAATGATTTTAAATGTAATAAAACAAAAATTACGTTAGTTTAAAGCAACAGTATGCTCAACCAACAAATCGAAATTTAAAGCAGTATATTTTTTTCCTTTGGTGTTGGGAGATGGGCATAGAATGTAAGTTTGTTTGTATTATGTTCAATCTCTCGAAAATGTGTGTATTAAATGCACAAAATCCAAAATCCTGACAAAGTCAGATCAGAAATATAAAAAATTCAGCAGGTTTATATTATACAATTATGGACTTTTCAGCTGTTATACATGATGTGATATGCACCAAAAAAATCATTATTGACCGAGGCGATAGCCGAGGTCAATAATGATTTTTTGGTGCATATCAACATCATGTATAACAGCTGAAAAGTCCATAACTGTTTTATTATATAACCCTCAATTTACAATTATATAAAACAGGTCAATATGAAAAAAACAATTATATAAAACAGGTCAATATCAAAAAAACAGGTCAATATCAAAAAAACAGGTCAATATCGCTAGATATTTTTTCTAAAAAATTACTTTTTAGCCAATGAAAACGCGTCTATTTATAGGTTATATAATAATGTGCGAGATCAAAAACTCATCCAAAAGCAGAGGTCTACGGCCCTTGGTATCGATGATCTTCCATGTCCCACCCACCAGATTGAGCTGGGACAATATAAACCTGCTGGAAATATATTATTTCTTAAATACAATGTGCATATGCAATAAGCTATATATACATATACCTTACGTGTATTTCAGAGTTGTGGAGGGCATATGTCGCAGTTTGAACAACCTATTGGAGAGGTTTCACCAGTCCTTCTTCTTCTACATATTGCCCGGTACGGAGAGATACGTGTCTATCGGATTGTACATGATCCCATTCGCTATACTGTGTGCAGCAGGCCTCATCAAAGTATCCTTTTAATATTAAGGAGTATAAATAGATACTTAATTGAGGATTTATTAGAAGCAGTAAACACAAACAAGAGAGAAAAGTAGCAAGACTGGGTTTTATTGAGTCTGTTCATGAGAGGTAATGCATGGTGCAACCCCTGTCACGCTCACAAGCACCAACTTCAGCGGTATTCATCTTTATGGGTTGGGATTTGATGATCTATAAGTAATAACAATATTTTTTAGTTATTAGGATTCTTGACAGGGGATATGGGCTCACATTCCCTTCCTGGAAATTATATTCACCCGAGCCGTTAGAGGGGAAAGCCCTGCGGTTGGATTCAAACCCACAGTGGTGAGAGTTGAGAAAGTTTTTCAAGCAGCATGTTTACTATTCCGGCCACAGAAGGCTCAGATATGTTGTAGATTGAATCAGAGTGTTGCTGGGTTCTGTTGTGGGGTTGGTGTGAGTGGAGGATGTGGTTGTGGGAGGCGGGCAGTGAGTGTGGAGTTGGTAAATCCCACATATAAAACTAACTGTCCTTAACTGCGACAAGGCAGTGGCACTGTGGGTACAGAGGAGCCAACTAACAGCAACTAGGGTGGGAAATGATAAATCAACCAAGGCGGGAGATGATAAATTAACCAAGGAGGAAGATGATAAGGCGACCACGGAGGGGGATGATAAATCAGCTGATGCTGTACCTGACACACTAGCAGATAACGATGAAGCTGGTGCAGATGAAAAGAAACCAGCAGAGAAACTAAACAAAGACACACTGAAAGATCTGGTAGAGGAGGAAGCAGAAGAGGATGAAGATGAGAGTGTAAGTAAAGTTTTTATTTTATTTAATCTCCAGCGTGCGGAAACAGCTACCATCATGAAGTATAGACCTTGATAAGCTTTTCTTTTTTTTCTTCTTTTTTTTTTTTACTGGTACAGCTATTACATCAACATTCAAAATTTGACAGTTAGGTATATAAACAAATGTTCACCACCAGGACAAAATGTGACCAAACTCCAGGTTCTGTCTTCAAGGTCAAGGTCATATGTAAAATACATATGTCTGACATATATATAGAAGGGACGTGCCTGTAGGAAATCTCAAATACACGGAACGGCCCGGCCGATTTACGCCCCAATCCGAAGGACAAAGCTATGGCAATGTGTCTAACCCAAGAACACAACGACGAAACTCAGTGGCACCAGTGAGGCTTGAACATGGGTCGTTAAGATTTCAAGTTAACCGTGCTATCCACTAAGCCACACCAGCTCCGATTATGAAGCAAAGACATGTTTAATCCTGACATTCATTAAAATATCACTAAAGCATCGAGCTCAACAACTTCCAATGTTAAGGGATGTGATAACTACATTTTCAGGATGAGAAAGTGACTGGTGTGATAACCATTCTGCCAATACTGTTCACCAGCACACTCATGTCCATACTGTGTTACTCGGGGCCCGACCTCCTCGCGGACTTAGCCATACCATTCAAGATGAATATTGAAGATGGAATCTTCTATGGATGTCTGGCTCTATTCACAGCATCGTTGTTGTTTCCAAGAATGGTTGCCAGGTAAGTAACATCTATTATTATTGCACCTCGCACAAAATTCTAGGCATCTCATTGGTTGAGTGAGGTCATGTGGTGACCCCAAATTTTTCTATAGGGGGTCAGTAGATTTCATAGAGGGTCATTAAAACAGTATGGGCTAAAGTTCCGATTCAAAGTTTAAATCATTTGCAAATAGTTCTTTAAAGGGACACTGTCCGTAAGTAAGCAGATATTGAGCATAACCAAATAACTGGCTGACTTTTATTCAGTGAGATGTATACATGAAAACATGAGGATAGACCCTAAGAAGTATGTAGGAATACATTCATGAGTTTGAAAAAAAAAAGTTTTAATTATTATATGTAAATAAATTGGGACCCACAATATTTACCTTTTCTGCGATCACGTGACTTCCATTAGCGCGTTAGGTTTTGACCACTTTATGTATTGCGAAATATGTATAGCCCGCTTAGCTCAGTCGGGAGCGTGATTGACCACTTTACGCTCACGGACACTACTATTACTGTGAGTGTAATTTTAGTTTGGGCTGTGAGTTCAAACGCACAAAGCGGATTTACTTTTTTTTGTAACGCGATTGAATTCCGTTGAACAATCTTGCTTTTAATTAGTAAATATTCAATAATGTTTAGTGTATAATGTTTGCGAACATAATTATTGTGTGTTTTATAAGCTAAAAGTTACGGACAGTGTCCCTTTAAGGAGTTAGTAACAAACATAATAAGTAAATTAATAATGTTTTTAAACTACCAGTCGTGACGTCAGCATCATGACGTCAAATTGCGCGAACTTCTCAGTGACGTTGGCGCTCCAATAAAATGGGTTAAATATCGGTGTTTGCCTTAAAAAAGGTGCTCGATGCAATAAACCAGTTATTGTGTTTGTTACTGACCCCCTACAGAAATATGTGGGGTCAGTCAGATATATAGGGGTCTCGGCTATTGCCTCGCCCCCTATAAATCTTACTGACCCCATATATTTCTGAAGGGGGTCAGTAACAAACCCAATAACTAATAATGTGTACCCACTTGTCTCCGTTTAGTCTTTTACACAATCCTTTATGGTTTGTACGTCCGGTTTAAACCCTGGGGTCATACTTAAGCTCTCGAGTTAGCACAGGAAGTAAGAATTATTTGTGTATTTAAATGTAGTTAGAACACTTTTTGGGACAACAGTGACCAGGGTTTTCTTTCCTTTAATTCTTATTCCTGGGTCTCTTGAAAGCTTCAAGTAAATTCAACCACTATAAGTGACATATGGCTACTTTATTGCACCTCGCACAAAATCCTAGGAATTTCATTGGATTAGAGCAGTCACATGGTGACCGTCTATTATTCTATAGAGGGTCAGTTGATTTCATAGAGGGTCACTAAAGCAATATGGACAACAATTCCGATTCAAAGTTTAAATCATTTGCAAATAGTTCTTTAAGGCGTTAGTAACAAACATAATAAGTAAATTAATAATGTTTTTAAACTGTACCGGTCGTGACGTCAACGTCATGACGTCAAATTTCATAGAGGATCACTAAAACAATATGGACAACAATTCCGATTCAAAGTTTAAATCATTTGCAAATAGTTCTTTAAGGCGTCATGACGTCAAATTGCGCGAACATCTCAATGACGTTGACGCTCCAATAAAACGGGTTAAATATCCGATTCGGTGTTTGCCTTAAAAAAGGTGCTCGATGCAATAAATCAGTTATTGGGTTTGTTACTGACCCCCTACAGAAATATGTGGGGTCAGTCAGATATATAGGGGTTTCGGCTATTGCCTCGCCCCCTATAAATCTTACTTATTTCTGTAGGGGGTCGGTAACAAACCCAATAACTAACAATGTTGTTATTCATAACTTTCACATGACATCATCACAATAATTTGACCAATCAGTAATCAATAAAATAAAAACCCTCCACATTCTGGCAGGGGATAAACTCGGTGTTTATCATTGATGCTCAACTGACTTTAGCCCTTTATTAAACTAATTTGTAGTGATAATTATATTGAAAAGTTTCATTTTTTGTGTACCGCTATGTATTTTCTTTTGGTGCTGCCTAATTTTACAACACCAATGAGGATACATTTAATTTAAATTATTGTCTACTGTTTTGATTTTTCATATAGAGATTGAGAATAAAGTCTGTGTAAACCCCTTTATTTTCACCTACTGAATATCTCAACCTACCGGAAGTAGACTGGATGTGAAAGTTATGAATAAACAGTACTGTCTGTACTCTATAAGCATTGCAGACATAGGAGAACAATGAAAATATAGTCTCGGCCAGCTAGACCGTATCATGCATATGTCTTACTTGCAGATATCAGTCTGGGCATATTAGGACAATTAAAGCGCCCACTAGCGATTAGCACAATTTATTCGCGCGTTTGTTTCACGAGCTTAAAATCGCCGTTTGCGTGAACTCACGTTGTAAATAAACGTACAACATCAGTTGTTGATGCATCAGTTAAACTTTTTAACGTCACTTGCTGCTTCTCATAAGTTAAAAATAAGAAATTATTATTAAATGAACTTAAAAATATGTTTTTTGAAAGTCTCCTTGAATCTCTCAAAATCTTGCCAAAATCTCTCAAAACATTGGGGCTATTTCAAACGTCCTATTTTCCCCAGGCCCTGGTTCTGGATCCGTGTAGCATTGCGTAACGAAGAAATCAGAAGCTGGCAGGGTGACCGAGGCTATATTTACCCCCAGTTTTATTAGCCAGTCACAGAACAGTAAAATGAAATTATACCCACGCTCTCACAAAGCGATAGGGCTATAGCAAAGGCTATAGGAATCACATTGTCCGTAAAGTCCTGTCGTGGGACACATTTTTGTCGCGTCATGTCGCTTAACACATTTTTATTACTTAATTCCTCAAACAGATTTGAATGGGTTGTTTTCAAAGTTCGTTTTATACGGAGTTACGGTGGTCTAGTGGTTAAGGCATCCGCCTCGTTCTTCCGGAGGTCGAAGGTTCGAGTCCCGTCAGAGGCGGGCTTGTTACTGAAGAGAGACCGGTTGGTGAGCCGCCAGCTAGTTAAATAACGGTTACCGATTGCCTACCTGCCTGGTGCCTGGCATTAAAGAATAGGAATCGGGAAGTAATGAGGTGTCTCATAAGTCAAAATTTACTGGCCCTTTCAATAGGGGTGACACTATAATAAACACTTTACTTTTATACTCATAACAACTGATGACCTTATGTCCCACTACATAACCCATTGTTGATTGCCTAATTTATTACATAATTATGTCCCTTTGTTTGACTTGGAATTTAAGCGGGGGTTTTCATCACCTTCAGTGATAGTTCTAGTTTTTAATTGTCCTAGTCACTAATCGTAATATGTATAATCTACTATCAACTGTCCAGTTGGATATTCATTTAGGTAGGCCACAGCCTTTAAAGCAAGGCAATATAGATATAAATATCTAACAGGAAAGGCAGCATTCAAGGACGACAGTCAACCACAAACACACACAGAAACAAAAAACAAATTTAGAGATGAATAAAAGGCCAAATAAGACATCACAAACACAAAAGGGTTGACAATAGGGCTACCGTCTTTGAACGGTCAGTGACAAAAAAAGGCCGCTGGGGGTTTAAACCAGGTTCTAGGGTGCACCAAACCTCACACTTACCTTATTGTCAACCCAATAAAACAGGACAGTGTAAATAAAGAAATCCCCGGCATGAACTATTCTCTAACCAACAAGGCAGCATTAATAGGCATCATACGTAAAACACAAAGATGCTCGTGTATATACAAATACAAAAAAGCAATAGCCTAGAAAGCCGCAAAGAAGGTACTCAATGACTTGGCAGAAGCCAGAGCATTAAGAGAATAAAAGATTGAGGGCACAACAAGACAAGTTATTTCTAAAGGCTGCATGCCTCAACATTAATTCTGTTACTCTTTAAACTAACATGTTTTACATTTCAGGAAAACGTCTGATGAAAAGAAGCTGGCATTTGACTGGATGCTGCTGAAGTGTCTGACCCTCATCTTCCAGTCTCTAGTCCTGTATTCGCTATCATTGCTCAACATATCTCTGGCATTCTTCCTCGCTGTCGTTACCATACCAGTCTCAATTATTGTACATCCGTCCAAATCTCGGTAAGTTTATTACATGGAGTTTAAGGCTATGTTAAAATAACCTGTGTAACTATTTATTAGGATGTGCGTAATTCTACACAATTTACAAAGCCATTTATATTACTAAAAACAGAAAAACTGAATTTAATTCTTTATTTTTCAAGCAAATTCACTTTTTAGTAAATATTTGTTAGAAACACTTATTAAACAATATAATTTTGTTTTCCAAAATTTCAAATTTAATCAACCATCTTTGTATCTGAAATAGTTTTCTCTTTATGGCCTTGACACATGCCAGTATTGCTTTATTTTAATTCATTCAAAATCATTTGGAAAGCACACATTTTTCCTTGTTGTTATAGTGAAAATTAAGCCTGATAGATGTTCTTTAAGCACTCTTTATAATTTCAAAACAACGGATTTCCTTAAATAAATTAACCGTAAGGGTAGCCTAAATCTAAATTGCCTAGCATGGCAGACACTTAGTGATCACCATTGTCCATTGGTCATCCGCCGTTGTCTTCCGTCACACTTTAACCTGCAGCCTAACCTTGGCCATAACTTGAAAAGTATTTGACCTATGTTCATGAAACTTCATACACATCTTCATCTAAACCAAGGAATGTTGTTGCACATGTCCAATAACTCTGACTTTCATTTTGGCAGAGTTATGTCCCTTTTCATAAAACTTTAACCTGCAACCTAACCAAGCTGAAATAAGCACAAGACAGGCGACACAAGTGTTCCGTGGAACAACCTTCTAGATTTACCTTTAGGAGTAAGCATTATTTATTGAAGTTAAATTATAATTTCAGTACTGAGTATTTCTCAAAACGAGCGGGCTGCCACTGGTTAAAGAAAACTACAAAATATTTCAATAATAAAATTTAACCTGAATGAATATGGGGGTTAGGAAGAACAGAATTGAAGCATGAAAATGGGTAAAAAAAGACCACAAGATTTCCGTGTGTACCTTTAACAGACAATCATAAAACTTCCAATTTTGCATTTAAAGTTCTCCGGCCATGTTTTGTTTCATGAACATGTTTTTGTTTAAATCGAAATCAATACACAACAATAGATATTTACAATTCACACACTGCAATATCTGTGAAAAGTGAGAATAAGATTTTATTTCATGACGTAGAAAACTTTGAACAGGTAAATTAATCCACAGGTAAATGTATTTATCAATTATCTGGCAATAGTTGTGCAGCTATGCAATACAGATTTACCTCATTTCCTGGTGCAGTCACGCAGTGGTAAAAGTAGTATCTACGTCATGCAAATAATACCTTTTTTTACATACTACTTTGTAGCGGTTTTCAATATATGTTTCTCTCCGAGACTATCAAGAAATGTTCATATGATGTTTAAGAGTTAAATTTGTTAATTGATAATACTACAAAAAGGGTGACCGTTCATCTTTAAACAGTGAACTTAATTTTTACAGCATGTCTAGATGGGGTCAGAAGCTGCTGTTGCTGCTGGTATCGCCGCTGAGTCTACTTCTCGCCGCAGCCGTTATTACAAACCTGGAGGCCGGGTACACTGATATGTACGATCTGATGGGCAAGTCCTGGAGTGCCCTCAGTAGGGGACTGTTGTTGACCATGGTCGATAGATACTTCTTTGGCAGCTGGCTTTTCACAATGTTTAGTTTTACTGTGCTCCCCAACTGGCTGACATTATGGGGTATATCGTTCTGCGAGGCCTGATTGTGGGGAATTTTGTGACACTGAGGGCTGATCGTGGGGAATGTAATTCTGCGAGGCCTGATTGGGGGAATATCAATCTTCGAGACCTGAATGTGGGGAATATCATTTGACAAGGCCTGATTTGAGGGAATTTCATTTGGTGGGGCCTGATTTGTGGGGTGGGGGGTGGAAATATCATTCTGTGAGGCCAGATTGTGGTGAGTATCATTCTGTGAGGCCTGATTGGGGGAATACTGTTCTGTGAGGCCTGATTGGGGGAATATCGTTCTGTGAGGCCTAATTGGGGGAATATCATTCTGTGAGGTCTAAGAGTGAGGAATATCATTCTGCGAGGCCTACTTGTGGGGATTTCATTATATGAGGCCTGATTTAGGAGAAATCATACTCTGAGGCCTAATTTGGGGGAATATCATTATGTGAGGCCTGATTTGGGGAATATCATTCTGTGAGGCCGGATTGATATTTAATGCATGATCTTCAGTGGATTATAAGTTTGCGAGCGAAGTCGGTGTGATTAAAATATGGTATTGGATAGAAATATCATTAATGAAAGACATAAATGATCAAAACAGGTTCTCATTCTGTGATAATGATACTAGTTAGGCAAAAGTTGGTAGAAATAAAAAGGATATTACAAGACAGTCCATTTTTGTGAACTAATTTCTGGGAAGTGTCAGCAGTTTAGTTCAACGTCATCTGAAAAGTCTCAATATTAAGACTTTAATTATTTAAAGTTTATTTGTTTCAATACATATCCACTGTCCGAAATAAACACAAATGTTTTGATGAGCTGTTAAACAACAAATTTAACTCTTAACCCGCTACATATATATAATGGACTATTCTTTCTTTGAATTAAGACCATACTATTTATGTGACAAAGGGGTGTTTTGGGGAAAATGACTGGTCAGCAGCCAGACATCGTAAATCTTGATCAGCCTGCGAGTTGCTGGCAGGCTGATCTGGGTTTACAATGGACGCAAAGGCTATTATAGTCGTGCTCAACGGGTTATGGGTTAATTTAATCAGCAGACACTTATAACTAATAGTACATGCACCTTTTTAGTAGTTGAATCCAATTTGATGAGTTGCTGGCAACAAAGATGAAAGTCTGAAAAGGTGGGTGTAGTTGTGGTTTAATGACTAAATGGATAACATTTATTTCATGGAATTATGAACTTGAATGGATAAAATGTACTTCATGTAGTCATAAACCAGAATTTATTGACATCATGTACTTCTTGTAGTCACAAACCGGAATTGACAACATTACATATACTTCATGCAGTCACAAACCAGAATAGATAACATGTACTTCATCTAGCTATATAGTCACAAACTAGAATGGATAACACACATCATCTAGCCACATACTAGAATGGATAACACATACTTCGTCTTGTCTTATACCAGAATAGACAACACATACTTCTTCTAGTCACAAACTAGAATGGATAACATTATCTTCATCTAGTCACAAACTAGAATGGATAACACACACATCGTCTAGCCACATACTAGAATGGATAACACATACTTCGTCTTGTCGCATACCAGAATAGATAACACATACTTCTTCTAGTCACAAACTAGAATGGATAACATTATCTTCATCTAGTCACAAACTAGAATGGATAACATTATCTTCATCCAGTCACAAACTAGAATGGTTTACACACGCATCATCTAGCCACATACTAGAATGGATAACACATACTTCATTTAGGCACAAACTAGAATGGATAACATTATCTTCATCCAGTCACAAACTAGAATGGTTAACACACACATCATCTAGCCACATACTAGAATGGATAACACATACTTCATCTAGTCACAAACTAGAATGGATAACATTATCTTCATCCAGTCACAAACTAGAATGGTTAACACACACATCATCTAGCCACATACTAGAATGGATAACACATACTTCATCTAGTCACAAACTAGAATGGATAACATTATCTTCATCCAGTCACAAACTAGAATGGTTTACACTCACATCATCTAGCCACATACTAGAATGGATGACACATACATCATCTAGTCACAAACTAGAATGGATAACACATACTTCATCCAGTCACAAACTAGAATGGATAACACATACTTTGTGAAGTCACAAACTAGAATGGATAAAATGTACTTCATCTAGTCACAAACTAGAATGGTTAACACATACTTCATCTAGTCACAAACTAGAATGATTAACACATACTTCATCTAGTCACAAACTAGAATGGGTAAAATGTACTTCATCTAGTCACAAACTAGAATGGATAACACATGCGTCATCTAGTCACAAACTAGAATGAATAACACATACTTTGTGAAGTCACATAACATGTAATTCACATAGACACAAACTTGAATGGATAGTTTGAAACTTCCCCTCCCACAAAAGATTATGTACTCTTTTTAGTCTGTGTTTACATACAATATGTAAGACCTGTGCTATAAACAAACCATTTGCTTCTGCAAGCTGCCTGTTTTATGCTAAGCGTAGTCTTGATCATTGATTATAAATACAATCGTCTTGACCCCTTGTGAAGAAAAAAAATTGAAACTGGAAATGCATGTCTGTAATTGTTTTTTTTTTTATTATAGTATTTTTACCATCCCTATTCAATATAATGATGAAGTTTCCCTCTTTATTAATTAATTCAGTGTCTTTCTGCTGTTCTGTACAACTTTGATAGAAGGTGCATCTGTATCAGCCAATCAGAAATGATACCAGAATCTCGGTAAAATGGCTGCCATGTCAATTCTTTTAGAAAACAGTTCTAGACAATCGTCTTGAGAACAAGCAAGTGTCGAGATGATTTAGACTATGCTAAGTGTAGTCATTGGATATCATGTTAATACAACGTTATAGTACAGCTGTTCACACATCAGGTATGGAAACTATTTATTTGGCATAGTTTGCAAAGTTTAATTCTATTCCATTGATTGGATTGCACAATTCCCTAAATTTTAAGGTTTCAGATGAATGTCAGTTTGTTTTTGTTTTTGTTTTTTTAGAAGCATTTTCTGTCTTTAAGGGTTTCAATTTTATATATAGATGCATAAAAAAGTATTGAAGTTGTGTATGTGTTTATATGTGATTGCTCTTATACTTTCCATTGCAATATGCTTCATGTGTCCATGTATGAAAGAAATTGATCCTTTGTCGGGGATGTTGAGAGTTATGGTATACCACACATTTTGTATGTTTTTTAAATTCACTGTTGCTGCATATATAGAGATTATTTAACTGCTGTGATCAATTATAGGGAAATCCTTCATGAGATGGTAGACATGTTGTTCTTTTCACGAACGAGTGTATGCGAGTGAGTGAAAAAACAAACACGGCTACACTCGAGTGAAGGATTTCCCTATAATCGAACCCAGCAGTTAAATAACCTATTACATTTTAAATCAGTTTGTGCATGATTTTAACCGAAATTATTCGCTTTAACGAACGCGGATGACATCAATGTTAGCAAAACTTTATTGACGTCATAACTCAGCGTCACAGTTAGTTATTTTTGTTTTCGGAGTTAGTTAATACTATTTAGTAATTATGAATATTCTTTCACTGAGAAATCTCAATCTTTCACCGATGAAAATGTAATAAATGTGCTTTAACCTTGTTAACTATAATGATACAAAAAAGAAAGTGTGAACCCAAATTTGCATAATCAAGCTCATCACGAATATTACATTTCTGTAAACGTTTACGTCATACATGTGTTCAAACATCCTGCCCCGTGTGGTTGCCGGGGGCCCCGTTTGGTCACGGGGCAAAGAATACGGCCACTGCAGATCCCTTTGGAGGGGTAGGCAGAGGGGTAGAATCCCCCCAAATTCATGTTCATTTTATCATTTTTTGTTCATGTTCATTAAAGGTCTTCATCATGATCCCTGCATTGTTTCAGGTGCTATCTCGCTCGAATCAAAAGAGCAGTGGCAGAAAAACAATAACGTGGCTCCAGCGTAAATGGAGTTTCTACGATAGAATTTGCAGCAACTCTGCAGTTCAGGGTGAGAAGGTTCTAGGCCCATTTTCCATATTTTATCTCGATGTACATGGAAGATGAGCCTGGCATGTTCATGCCTTTTAGGCGCCATATAACCTTTTCATGTGTTGGTGCGCCTTAAAACCCCAATTCAATTCAATGTTCAAACATCCTCACTTTATGTTTGAGAAGAAGTTAAACATGTTTGACATTCGTGAGAAATCCAGAAAAACAGCAATTAGCAAGATGACTGTTATCTTGTAATTGTTTTCCCATTCAACTCCAGGCATTTTGTTCAACAGGCATTTTGTTCAACTACATGCATTTTGTTCAACTCCAGGCATTTTGTTCGACTACATGCATTTTGTTCAACTCCAGGCATTTTGTTCAACTCCAGGCATTTGTTCGACTACATGCATTTTGTTCAACTCCAGGCATTTTGTTCGACTACATGCATTTTGTTCATCTCCAGGCATTTTGTTCAACTCCAGGCATTTTGTTCAACTCCAGGCATTTGTTCGACTACATGCATTTTGTTCAACTCCAGGCATTTTGTTCAACTCCAGGCATTTTGTTCGACTACATGCATTTTGTTCAACTACATGCATTTTGCAGTTTTTGCTTTGCTCTGTTTTGCCTTTGAGGAACTCGAGCTGTGTTAGTGAAGGAACTGTTCATACAAAGGTGTCACAACTTTATTAATGCATGCATTTTGTATATTTTAAAACTTTTTTTGCTAAATTTGTCATTACATTTTTTTTGAATATTTTCCATATGTGCACACTTTCTATTTTGACTGTGTATATAATTGCATGACTGCAGATATGGCATTCATGAACACAGTAAAACACAATAGAAATGATAAATGGTTGTTTATTTGTTCTTATTTCAATTATAGGACAGACCAAAACATTTGAAACAATCGCTTACCAAAAAATGCATATAATTATGTATTTTGATTGATTTAAATGCAGTTGTCTTTAAAAAAAAACATATAAAAAATGGCTACCTTGTGTTATTTTTATATATTTTTTCATTACAATTTTAAAGAAAAGTAGAAAAAGACCCGAATACTACATAGAGGACTTTTTTTTAGTGACTGACATATTTAGGTGCATCAAAAAGTGAGAGAAAAAAACTTGAGTAAAAGTATATAGAGTTTAATTAACATTGTTGTTGTGATACAGAAAATAATACCCGAGTGAGAAAGATTCTGTACTTGTACAAATGTACATTTAAACGCATTTTACTTAAATACTTTAAAAACAAAAAAGGTCTGTGACATGAAAAAACTTAACGTGCAATATAACAAAGATCAAGAAAAAATAGAGTAAAACAAATGTATATTTGAATGGGAACTGCATACATACATATATTCCACCCAACCTTGTCCATTTAAAATAACTATTGTTCATATTTTCCAAGTTATTAGCTTTGTCAGGTTGCATTTATGAAAAGAGGCATAACTCCGCCTAAATAAAAGTCGGGAGTTATTGGACGTACGTAACGACATTCCTTGGGTTAAGGTGAAGTTGTGTGTACAGTTTCATAAACATAGGTCAAATAAAATTCAAGTTATGGCCAAGGTTAGGTTGCAAGTTAAAATGTGATGTACGACGGACAACGTGATCTGCTATGCATACGGTTGACACAAACGTGCAGTAAACAATTTCAGTACTTGATTTGAACATTAGGCTCTTTACATCCATTTTTTATAATGAAACATTACTATCTGCTAAGATTATTTTGTAAACTGTATTTAAAGGGGTACATCGGGCACTCATAAGGTCCGATTTTTAATTTAGTAATAATGTTATTTTGGTGAATTCATATTTTAGAACTGAGAAACATGGTACTACCACCGTACGGTTACTAGAAAGACCGGAATACACCGAATCACCGGAATACGTGTAATAAAGGCATTATGTATGTAATTAATGGATAATGAATGATTATTTATGATTTAAATAGTAATATATCCACACACATATATATATAGAAATCAAAAACAAAATTTGCTTTATAAATTGTTAAACAACAACATTATGATAGATCTATACGCTTACACGTGCTTGTAATAAATTTATTATTAAAATATTTAAATAGTTGTTTGTATTTTTATGCCAGTCTATGCAAGCATAGGACATAACCACAAATAAGAAACTTGTGCATTATGATGTTTTCCTTCAAGGGAGATAAGTATGTAGTTTTGCTATATGGGTGTATATAGTGGTGACTATAGTTTGCGTATATAAGCCCCCAAACACATAAATCACTATTCTGTGTGGATATATTACTATTTAAATCATAAATAATCATTTACTATCCATTAATTACATAAATAATGCCTTTATTACATGTATTCCGGTGTATTCCGGTGATTCGGTGTATTCCGGTCTTTCTAGTAACCCCCCTATGATTGATGATATTTTAACATGAACTGGAACATTTTAAAAATGTTAAGATCTTCAAGAAAACGCTTTCTCAGCTAAAGGTAATATGAATCTTGAACATAAAACAGAATTAAACAAGAGGGCCATGATGGCCCTATATCGCTCACCTGAGTAAATCTGAACCAATACAAAAGGGCCAAGATGGCCGGCCCTAAAGCGATCACCTGAGTACTGGCACATTATCAACCTTCTGGTTAAGATTGTTCAAGAAATGTGGGCTCTGTTGTGTATAACAACATTGATATAGACGGTTTAAGACCCTGACAAAGTTTGGTAAAGATCAAATACAAAATGAAGGTGCTAGAGAGTAACACCTTGGGCAGAGCCAAATGTGACCCCTGGGCTACATGTAATATATGAGAGCTGTGTGCTTTGTGGTTTTAGAGAAGAAGATTTTTTTAATTTTTCCCTATACAAGTCTATGTAAAACTTGACCCCTGGGGCGGGGCCAAATGTGAACCCAGGGTCACCATTTGAACAAACTTGGTAAAGGACCACAACAGTATAGTAAATGCAAAATATTAAACCTCTGGCTCTTGTAGTTCCAGAGAAGAATACTTTAATGTAAAACTGTGACCCACGGAGTGGGGTCAAATTTTACCCCAGGGTCACCATTTGAACACACTTGGTAGAGGACCATAAGCTTATAGCAAATGCAAAATATTAAACCTCTGGCCCTTGCAGTTCCAGAGAAGAAGATCTTTTTCAGTTTTTCCCTATACAAGCCTATGTAAAACTGTGACCTCCGGGGCGGGGCCAAGTGTGACCCCTGGGTCACCACATTTGAACCAAATTGGTAGAGGACCATGAGCTTATAGCAAATGCAAAATATTAAACCTCTGGCTCTTGCAGTTTCAGAGAAGAAGATTTTTTAAGTTTTTCCCTATACATGTCTATGTAAAACATGTGACTCTTGGGGCGGGGCCAAATGTAATGTGACCCAAGGGTCACCATTTGAACAAACTTGGTAAAGGACCATAAGCTTATAGTAAATGCAAAATATCAAACCTCTGGCTCTTGTAGTTTCCGAGAAGTTTTTTAAAAAAAATTCCTATATAAGTCTATGTAAAACTGTGACCTCCGGGGCGAGGACAAATTTGACCCCAGGGTCACCATTTGAACAAACTAAGTAGAGGACCATAAGCTGATGCTACATGTAATACATGAGAGCTCCGTGCCATGTGGTTCCAGAGAATAATTTTTTTTTCAGTTTTTCCCTATACAAGCATATGTAAAACTGTGACCCCCGGGGCAGGGCCAAGTATGAACCCTGGGTCACCATTTGATCAAACTTGGTAGAGGACCATAAGCTTATAGCAAATGCAAAATATTAAACCTCTGGCTCTTGCAGTTTCAGAGAAGAAGATTTTTTAAGTTTTTCCCTATACATGTCTATGTAAAACATGTGACCCTTGGGGCGGGGCCAAATGTGACCCGAGGGTCACCATTTGAACAAAATTGGTAAAGGACCATAAGCTTATAGTAAATGCAAAATATCAAACCTCTGGCTCTTGTAGTTTCCGAGAAGAAGATCCCCCCACCCCATATATTAAGTCTATGTAAAACTGTGACCCCCGGGCGGGGACAAATTTGACCCCAGGGTCACCATTTGAACAAACTTAGTAAAGGACCATAAGCTGATGCTACATGTAATACATGAGACCTCTGTGCCTTGTGGTTTCAGAGAAGAAGATTTTTTAAAGTTTTTTTCCTATATGTCTATATGAAAAACAGGCAAAATCTCAATATACAAACTTTGGAACCCCGGGGCATGGCCATTTTTGACCCCAGGGACTTCATTTGAACAAAATTGATAGCCTAGGCGTTGGTGATCATTTTAAAAGAAAAACTGTTGAAATCTGTCCAGCGGTTCTTGAGAAGAAGATTTTTTAAGGTTTCGACCAAATATGGTAATAGCGGCCATCTTGGATGTCGCGCTGACCTAATTTTAACAAATCTAAAAAGCATTCATCTAAGGATCATCCACGTGAAGTTTGGTCAAAATTGGCCACGCGGTTTCTGAGGAGAAGTCGTTTGAAGCAAAAGTTAACGACGACGACGACGACGGACGAACGGACGACGGAAGACGGACGAAGAGTGATCCCAATAGCTCACCTTTGAGCCTTCGGCTCAGGTGAGCTAAAAAGGAGGTCTCGTATAAGTAAACATATTTAAAAAAATAAAATACAATATCGTGCATATGTATCGTGTTCCTTTAAAATATTCCTGGACAAAAATATGACCACTACCTATCCTGGCTCAACATTCTTTCCCAACCTCACCCCCTAAAACAACAACAACAACAAATGTTCATTTGTCATATTTCGTCATGCTGGCCTTCTATGTTGTCCCAGGTGCCACTTCACTGTCGCGATTGTGCACCGGCGTGTCCACTTTAGGAATCGGCATGGACATACCAAGATGGCAGTGCATTTGAGTGGTGAAAAAAAAGTAGGATCGCCGCTCCCGCGTAAATGAAGTTGTTCAACAGAATGTGCAGTAATTCTGCAATTGAGAGGCTCTAGGCCCATTCTGCATATTTAACCTTCAAAGAATATCTATTCTATAAACATTATCCTATGTTTTCTTTACGTAATGGTCACAAGTAATACCGGATTCGTAGGCTACCCGGATAATACCGGATTCGTATAATACCCGGATAATACCTTTTTCTATTCACCCTAACACCATCAAAATAAACAAAATTTGAAATCAGATGAAACAATGAAACCAAACGTATTTTTTTCATGAATTCACTCGCAAGAATCAGGTCCGTGTCTAAAAGGTCATTTTCAAACTTGGAGGTCGAAGGTCAAAACACTTTTCGGGGACATTTGTCACTTACAATCACATGTCTTGTTTAAATCAAATCACGTCTACTGCATTGCATTTTTTCTTCCTATTTACATAGTTTCAATACAGAATGGGTTTAATTTGTTGGAAATACATTCATTAAGCTAAATCATTACATATAACAGAGATTTAGAAGGGTTACTATCGTAGACCTTTACATATAATGACTTTATTAGAAATTATGTTTTCTCAGCAACAAGGATTCAATGTGGGAAATTAAGCTGCATCAAAACTGATTTGACCTTATCTCGCCTGCAGAACGTGTTAAGGCCAAAATTAAAAGTATGTTTGTTTGCTCGAATGCAACGCGACCGGTCTAAAAGATCGGTCCGACTCCGCGACCGGTCCAAAATATCGGTCCTAGTCCAAACCTTTTTTCAGTAAAAACTATGATTTTTTCAGCCGTATCCGGCCACATCCGCATTTATTAAGGTCCCTCATTGTAGACGACCCGTATGCTATGTACAAAGATTTTTAACATTGCCACCAGGGAGTACGTTATATATATATATATATATAACGTACTCCCTGTTGCCACCCATGCAGTATACTAAAACCATCTTTAATAAGTACAAAACGTAGTGTTTTAAGGGGGCACTCCACAGTTTAATGTACATTTCTCCATCATCAAACCCATGACAAGCCCTTAGCCTGAACCCTTGAGCAAAAATAAATCACATCATCATTGTGTCATACATTGCTTAGAATTACCCATGTTTCCATACCAAATAAAAGTATCAAAAAGCATTTTCTGTACAACTTTAGTCCCATTTCTTTAAGATTACCCCACCCCTCAAAACATGCTAAAAAAGCAATTTTAGCAATATTTCAAATGTCAATGAATAAAAAAAAAGAATTTTCCTACGCATATCAGGGACACGTCTGCATACATAATGCTCTTGCATATCAGGAAATGCTAAATTTTACATACCTACTCCGGCGTTTTAAAAAGTTATTCCATGCTGATCAGCCCGTGAGTCAAAATCAGCCATTTTACCTACTTTTTGGAAGTTTTTGATAGGTTCACATTTCTTTATTTATAGCCTCCAAAAAAAACAAAGAATGCATATTCCATTACACCAAAATAAACTTAGAAGTACTCAAAACTGAAAAAAACATCAAACATGTGCTTCATAATTATTATAAATACCATCCATGGACCTAAAAGATGCTTAGTTTATTTCTTTCTGATTTACCCTAAGTTCAAACAAACAGTTAAACTTTAAACAGCATTCAAAAAAGAATGGGCAAACTAAGATATTTTTAAGTGTGGCCCAAGATACCAGTTTATTATCGTTAACCACCGTATCCCAACAGTACACAGAGGCTAGCTGTAAATGTGAGTTCTATTTCAGACATTCTGTTTTAGTCGGTGTACGTTCTGTTTCAGTCGACCGAAAGTTCCATAATCACAAATTATTGTTCTTAAGTCTTCTTTTTCATCATCATCATCATCATCATCATCATCATCATCATCATCATCATCATCAATTCATCATCACGTGACCACATGTTACAGGTGTTCCAGTGTGCGAACCTGAATTTGCCTAGGCGTCAATACAGAATTGAACATTTCTGAGGCAGGCGGTCTATAGGTCGGCGGCACGATCGGTCCGTCGTGTTCTACCGGTATTTGAAAAATAGGCGCCCGGTAGTGGCCGCTACCCTTAGTAGAACCCTCGCTTAGACCGCTGTCTTTGGAGGTAGGCCGCTGAATTGATTTTTTTGGATTTTGTTGATTACGCTCGTTTATAACTTCCTCTTGTTTATACGGATTGGTTGGTTTTGTTTCTGTAGGCTTTTGCATGGTTTCTCTGGGTCCTTTCAGTTCACTTGCCTTTTGGGTGTTGTTTATCTTAGGCTTCTGGTCTGAAAAGAGACGCAGATGCTTAAAGGGACACTTGTCAATCTTGATTTTGTAAAAACTCACGGTGTCCCGTCAGTTTTCTACATAACTTGCATTTGTGCAATCGTTAATATTAATTGTAAGAATATTATAAAGCAAATTGTTTTTGCATATTATTAACTGTTGATTATAATGCACCAATAACCAAGTTGCTTTTAAATAAATAAAAAATACATGAACAATTGATTATAATCCGAAAATTATAAAAAAAAAAGAAAATACAATAAATTACATTTTTATTAATAAAAAACAAAAAAGGTCGAATTGTCCCACAATCTTCATTCGACGTTTCGTCTTATAACCATGCATCAAGGGATCCTAAATGCGTGTTGCGATGTGAAAATTTAAAATAAACTTGTCTGTTTTCGAAAGATAGCTGGTAATTTTAAAGATGCCCAGGTTTTACAGCAAATAATAACAATACATACTAGTAGTCTAAGATAATAACATATATTAGTTCTTGAGCTGGCGGTAGACCCCCCTCCCCCCCAGGGGGAATTTTGTAGGCTATGATTTTCTGAAAGAACATACATTAAGCTTCAAAATGAGACATGTGTGCCATCTGAGCGTTGGGGTTTTAATGAGTTTTGGGGGAAAACGTTGCGTTTTTAGACGAAAATCGCCGAAATCTGGAATTATTTTTTAGAAAAAGAATGGAATATATTAGAACCAATTTGAATTGATGGAATCTTTCTCGGAATGCACCTCTACGTGTTCCACCATATAATTTATGGATCCGATACTTAAATATTGAGATTTTGGGTAAAATTTTTAAAAAATTGAATAAAATCGCTGATTTCTGTAATACATTGGGGGTATTTAACTAAAATTAGAAATATATCTAATACAATAGAAAAAAGAAATATTATAACCTTTTTGGGCAGGGTAAGTTCCAGTGATTAAACAGAAAAAAGTTCCAAACCGCATGATGTTTGGAAATGCCTTAATTTTGGGGTGAAAAATGTGTATTTTTGTCAAAAATCGCCGGAATCTGGAATTATTTTTTAAAATTAGTTTGAACATAACCTTATCAAATTGAAGCAATGGAATGTTGCATAGCATACACATTCAAGTTTTTCCTGGCATCATATATAACATATGTGCTCAAATATTGGCATTTTAGGGCAAAATGTTGGAAAAAAATAACAAAAATCACTGATTTCTGTAATCCATTGGGGTATTGGGTTAAAATTTAGAAAAAATATTTATTGCAATATAATAAAAACATATTGTAACATTTTGGATAGACAAAGGTCCAATAATTAAGTAGAAAAAAATCCTGAACCATATGATGCTTAAAATATTGCCTTAATTTTCAGGCGAAAAATGTGTATTTCCGTCAAAAATCGACGGAATCTGGAGTTATCGTTTGAAAATAGTTTGAACATAAACTTATCAAATTGAAGCAATAAAATGTTGCACACTATACATATCCAAGTCATTTATTGTATCAGATATAACATATATGCTCAAGTATTTATATTTTAGGGAAAAATGTTGAAAAAATGACTAAAATCGCTGATTACTGTAATACATTGAGGTATTGGAAAAAAATTAAAAGTGCATTATAAGAAAGAACGGAATTTATTTTTTATAACATTTCTGCAGTCCAATGTGCAATAATATACCAGAAAACCTTCTTTTTCTATGGAAAATTCCTACTCTCACCTGGTGATATTGCCATTGACCCATCATATGTTTCCAAGGAGTGCATGGCACGCTGACATTTTATTTGCTAAAGCCCGCTCTAGCTGATACCTTACGGGATTTTTTTATAAAAAGAACCTCCCGAACAAATACAACACATCATGTACTAGTTCTTGAGCTGGCTGTAGACTCCCCCACCCCCCACCCAGCCCCCACACTCTCCCCCATGGGGGATTTTGTAGGGTATGATTTTCTAAAAGAACATACAATAAGTTTCAAAATGAGACAGGTGTGCCATCAATTATGAGCGTTGGGCTTTAGTGAGTAACGTGCATGTAAACTATGTTACCTTACATAACAATTAAAATTTGTACATTAAAAATGTTGAATATAAATTAAATCAAAACCATGTAAAAAACATAATACATGTACTTTTATTAATATAAGTTGAGAAGCGCTTCAAACTTAATGAAACTATTCTGTAATTTACGTTACACCACATTCATTACCTAAAACAAACTTATTTTTAGTGCAAATAGGTGGCTGTAACAACTGGTGTTCGTCTGTTTTAGACTATGTATAATATGCATATGTATACTAGCTGAAATTTATGTGTAACACAATAAAAATAAATCAAACATGGCGTCCAAGATGGTCCCGTTGTGTCACAAGATCTGTAGGTCGGCCCAGCAGCTATTTCTCTATAACTATACTGTATATAGCTCTAGGTGGCATGTTCGAGACGCAAACTCAGGTAGCCTTTCCCCTGATACGACCTAGGTACCGAGTGCCACGCGTAGCGAGGACCGTTGCCGACGGCTGGCCACCGGTCCCGTTATGTCACAAAATATGTGGGTCGGCTATCGGCTGAGCGGCTATCGGCAGAAGGTCGTTCAAGGCTATTTCCCTCTATATAACTGTATATAGCTCTATGTGCCTTGTTCGAGACTCAAACTTGGGTAGCCCTCACCCTGATAAGCCCTAGGGACCGAGTACCACGCATAGCGGGGACCTTTGCCGACGGCTGGCCACCGGTCCCGTTGTGTCACAAAATATGTGGATCGGTCCAGCGGCCATCGACCGAAGATCGCTCAACGCTATTTCCCTCTATACATATATAACTATACTGTATAAAGCTCTAGGTGAGTTACGAGGTTCGAGACCCGAACTCGGGTAGCCTCCCCCCTGATACAGCCTAGCGATTGAATGCCACGCGTTGCCGGGACCTTTGCCGACGGCTGCCCACTAGTCTCGTTTTGTCACCCTATCTGTAAGTCGGCCCAGCGGCCGTCGGCCGAAGGTCGTTCAACGCTATATCCTTCTATATAACTGTATATAGCTCTATGTCCCATGTTCGAAACTCGAACTCGGGTAGCCTTTCCCCTAATATGGACTACTGACCGAGTGCCACATGTACTGGGGACCTTTGCTGACAGCTGGCCACCGGTCCCGTTGTGTTACAAAATATGTGGGTCGGCCCAGTGGCCGTATGCAGAGGGTCGCTCAACGCTATTTCTCTGTTTATAACTTATACTGTATCTAGCTCTATGTACCATGTTTGAAATGCCGGTAACGTGGTAAAGTCCAAGTTGCCAGTTGGTACATGACATGTTCCAGAATGCTCTACACATAATGGGCTTTCAGAAAAATAGGGTGTACAAAATTCCCCCTGGGGTGAGGGTTACTCCTACTAGCTTACAGTCTATTTTTCTATTGTACCGGTATTATATATTTTTCTAGATTTTAACCAAATACCCCCAATGGATTGCAGAAATAAGTGATTTTAGTCCTTTTTTCCAACATATTTCAGCAGATATGTTATACATGATGCCAGGAAACACTTGAATATGTATGCTGTGCAACATTATATTAATTCAATTTGATAAGTTTATGTTAAAACTATTTTCAAGAATAATTCCAGATTTCGTCGATTTTTGACAAAAATACACATTTTCGCCTAAAAATTAAGGCATTTTTAAGCATCATACGGTTCGGGACTTTTTTCTACTTAATTATTGGACCTTTGTCCATTCCAAAAATATTACAATGTGTCCTTATTCAATTGTATTAAATTTGTTTCTAGATTTTAACCTAATACCCCCAATGGATTACAGAAAGCAGTGATTTTTGTCATTTTTCCCAACATTTTGCCCTAAAATGCCAATATTTGAGCACATATGTTATATATGATGTAAAGAAAAACTAGAATATGCATGCTGTGCAACATTCTATTGCTTTAATTTGATAAGTTTATGTTGAAACTAATTTTAAAAAATAATTCCAGATTCCGACGATTTTTGACAAAAATGCACATTTTTCACCTCAAAATTAAGGCATTTCCAAACATCATGCGGTTTGGAACTTTTTTCTGTTTAATCACTAGACCTTACCCTGCCCAAAAAGGTTACAATATTTCTTTTTTCTATTGTATTAGATATTTTTCTAATTTTTAGTTAAATACCCCCAATGTATTACAGAAATCAGCGATTTTATTCATTTTTTTAACATTTTTACCCAAAATCTCAATATTTAAGTATCGGATCCATAAATTTTATGGTGGGACACGTAGAGATACGTTCCGAGAAAGAGTCCATCAATTCAAATTGGTTCTAATATATTCCATTCTTTTTCTAAAAAATAATTCCAGATTTCGGCGATTTTCGTCTAAAAACGCAACGTTTCCCCCCAAAACTCACTAAAGCCCCAACGCTCACATGGCACACATGTCTCATTTTAAAACTTACTGTATGTTCTTTCAGAAAATCATACTGTACAAAATTCCCCCTGGGGGGGGGGGGGGGGGGGGGGGGGGGGGGGGGGGGGGGGGGGGGAGGGTTTCTCCTATTAGCTCACAGCCTACTATCCTTGTGCATTTTCCTGTCTTCAAAAGAAACGCTTACATATATATTTGGTAAAATACAATATCTTTCTTACTTAACATTGAAAAGCCCATGTCTTATATTCTTAAACGTGTTTCCCTATAAAAGTCGAGGGCTGGCGTGGCGCAGTCGGTAGCGCGGCTTGTAACCTGAGGCCCCGGGTTCAATCCTCCGTGGTGCCACTGAGTTTCGTCGGTTTGTTCTTGGGCAAGACACTTTCCCTTAGCCTCGACCGTCGGATGGGGATGTAAACCGGGCGGTATCGGTCTATCCTCCGAGCACGTTAAAGAACCATAGGAATCTATTCGATAATACAAGTAGGGCACGGTTTCCGGATTCCTATGTATCCTTCCCCTCACTCTGGGGCGGCTCTAAATAACATATACTGTGTTGATGAGCCGTTAAACAACATTCAATTCAATTATATAAAAGCCAACGCATACAATGTTCACGACGGCGCGTAATGCTAAGTTGTACCAACGTCGTATACATAGAGGATCTTACACTCGTTACATGATTAAACTCGTTAGCAAAAATTATATAATGCTCGGCAAGAGCCTCACATTATATCATTTTGCCAACTCGAGCATTATATCATTTTTGCTAACGAGTTTAATAAATTCAATAATGAATGAGAACGAATGTTAGATTCTATTTATCACATAACTCACTTATCGACTTTTATTGCATGTTACCTGTCGCTTTAACACACGAAACCGACATAAACCGTGGGAATTGGATCATAGTCAATATCGTGTCTTTTTTTTTTGACAGCGCATACTAGGCTTATTTGCATACTTATATAACTAGTGGTATATCGAAAATATGCAATAGTGTTATTCCACTCCCACACCGTAAGTGATAAATACATATATAGTTAAACCTTTGGTAGAATAAGGAAGAAAACATGAAGAAAACATGAAAACTCTAAATGTTATTAACTTTATATTAATTCCAATTATGCAAGCAGGTATCATATCTAGGTTATTACAGTCGTGTAACTATTCAACAGTGGAGGCAGATCAACTCATTGAACCTATACTGTACCTCCCGCCATCCGTAAGAACCGACACTTTCTCACGTACAAGTCGAGATTCCAGTGGGATTCGAACCCGCAGCGGTGAGAGGCGTCAAACTGAACGTTATTACCATCTGACTACGAAAGCGCTTCTACATACTTATATATTTACTTTCATCTTTTAAAACAGCAACTCCTATACTAGTACCTGCATGGGCTTGATACTTCTTACTTGGACTGATTCTGGATATTGGACCCCTGCAATACGTAATACGTTACATTACTATACCAAACCTATAACACAACACGCCCGATTTTCCTACTATTTTCAATGTAAATATGCGGTATTGTAGGTTGGTAAAAATGATTTATAGCTCAGTTGGAGGGCTTGGAGGGCTGGAAGTTATTGGCATTAGGAAAGACAATGACAAGGAGGTTATGTATGAAATTTAACATTCTACTCCCAAGGACAAAAAGTTATAATACAATATGTACCGTTGTTAAGATTTTGGTTAAGTTTTTTTTTAAGGTTTTGGTTAAGATTTGCGTTAACGTTTTGGTTAAGGATCATAGTCAATGTCATAGTTAAATTCTTATAACTTTTTTGTTCTTTGGAGTTGAGTGTTAAAATGTCATATATAACCTCTTTGTCATTGCCCTTCTTAATGCCAATAACTTCCAGCTTTCCAGCTGATCATGGGCCAATGCCACTTAAATACATGTACAGTCTTCAAAAACTGTGTTAAAATGTGCATTAAATTATTTTACATTTTTGTCCTGTGAAGTAGATCGATCAAGTGATCAAATTTCATATATAACATCACTAACATTGTTCTTATTATTCCAGTAACTTTCAGCCTCCAAATGACCATGTGTCAAGGTCAGTTGTCTACAAATTTCACAATACATGTAACAGATCCAAATCTGACTATCAATTATGGAGTATCAGATTTCATATCTAAACTCACTGCCACTGGATATTGTTCTTGGCCAGCCATAAACTATATTTCACTTCTGTTTTAAATGCATACAGATTTCAATCTATGCACATTTCAATGAGTTCTATAAGGTTTGCAAGGAACATAATTACTTGAACTTTATGTCGGCTACTGCAGATAGGTAATTTGATACTCCAGTAAAAGTTTATCACAGACATATATATTAAACTGTCAAATATAATTACCATTGTTAATAGTACAGACCAAATTCATTTGCCTATATCCAAAACGTGTAAAGATTCTGGGAATAAATATGTTACTAAACAAATAAAAAATCTTTCTACTGATTCTTTAAAAGAATAAATAATGTCAGAGCGCATTAAGGAACCATATGAATAGTAAGAGTAGGGCATGTTTCCAGATTCCTGTGTATCCTTCCTCTCTCTCTCTCTCTGGGGTGGCTCTAAATATTTTTATTTATGGACAGTGTCCCTTTAATACTGATAATTTTACTGAATATTTACTCAATTACAATAAGTAGTAGATTTTTTTATATTTATCTAAATCAAAAAGAGTTTTTGTCTATGCATGCATCTGATGCATTCTCCTTCAGATGTAATACACATTATATAACTAATACAGGAGAGTTTCAAAACCATGGCCAGATTAAAACTGGAAGTAATTAGTGTGTAATTGGTTCTGTCTGAAACTGTTGGCGTGAACTTTAGATAAACAGGATGTGTTTATTGTTACAGCATATGACTATTTATTATTGAAATTCAGCACTGCTTATTAATGCTTCACATTTATAATTGTTAAGTGGGAAACATTCATGATTGTTTACCCTATTACTTCTAATACGAGCTTTAAAAGGCTGTATAACTCTGCCGAAATGAAAGTCAGAGTTATTGGTCATAGATAACGACGTTCCTTGTGGTAAGTTGAAGATGTTTAAAGAAAACTATGAATGCTAACCTACTGAATGCTGACAACAGTGTTTGACCGCGTTAACAGTTACTATAAACCCTCGATTTTGTCAAGATGAAGATTACTTGAAACATGTAAGATGGACATGTCACTTTAGGCGAGACACCATGTTGCGCGCAACTCTTGTTGAAATGCGCCATCCTCCGACGTGTATACGCGTTTGACTTTTTAATATGTGGACTTTCCGCAGAGATTCTCTGCGTTAGATATAAATAGTAATAATAATAATAATAATAATAATAAATTCTTTATTTCATGAAGGTACAACTCATTAAGATTATACAAACAATTGCACAACACTTATCTTCCATGAGGCCTTCTGATAACAACAGCAACTTATAAACAATAGCAGGTGAATACATGCACGTAACATTAATACTACTGTAAATTTAAACTGATAAACTGATTTTTATAATTGTACAACCTACTTAAAGTGAAGAATGATTATTTGTTATCCATTTCACACTAAAATTTTAATCCAAAAAAACCCCAGTTTATTATGAAATACATCAGTTTAAATCTAGGTACTCTGCATTGTTTGAACGGCAAAACATAGGTGTCAGTGCAGTGGCGTCATACAAGAAACGTGTACACAATACACGTCTGAAACTGTCCACACGTTTTTTGGTCAAACGCAATGAGATGTCACGGGGTGCATCTATAGACGTCCGTATGTAAAAATGCACCCCAGATGTCAAATAAATGAGACTAGGGCGGGTAAACCACAAACGCGAGCCAACTGGTTGTAAGAAAGCTATCCAGCTGGCTTGCGGAACGTCATTACCCGCCCGTGCGCGAAAATTGCCCGGCACCATGGGGTCTTCTCCACCAATGGAAGCTGGACAAGTCGCCATATGACCTTAAATGCTGGTGCGACTATAAAGTCCAATACAACCTGTAGACTACTACACAGCGTTTGAGTTAAACGCGACTTGCGCAGTGAAGCATTCTACTCCCCGCAGTGGTTACTTCCCCTTTCTGTTACAGTAATTTTTGGCTAAATATTTTTTAGGTCAATATTTTAACTTGCTTTATTCGTAATATAGGAAAATAGTGTGAAAAACGGTATCTGGTTACAAAATAATTTATTTATGAAAACAAAATCAATTTTAGCGAATATATATTTATATGCGCACCGGTTACTTGTAAACAAACACGTAAATTCCGTTGAGAACATTACAGAAGCTCTGCGTAAATTTAATAAAGAGATTACACCCAAGCCAAAACAGGTTGAATGTTTTCAACATCTTCTCGAAGGTGATGATGTTATTGCCAATTTTCCTGTTGGTTACGGCAAGAGTTGGATGTACAAAGCATTACCTAGTGCATCATCACATGGCCTCAGCTATCGTCACGTGATTTGTGTGGTGGCAGTGATTACTGGTTACATTATCACTGCGCGGAGGTTGGCAGTTTGGTTATGCGGAAATACATACAATCTGCAACCATGATACACTCATATCTTAATACTAATAATCTAAGATACTTACACAAGCTCAGGATGACAGCAGAATCTCCAGATAAAAAGTCCTAACAAGGCACTGAGAGCGATTGCTGCAAACAAACCGAGTACAAGCAATATAATGTTTCCTGTGTCCGAGAAAAAATCCGACGATGTGAAGTCGGTAGATAATGCAGTTGCAGCAGTCGTCGTTGTCGTCGTCGTCGTAGTAGTAGTTGATGTTATTGTTATAACCACGGATGCGGTGTCGGTGAGAGCGGGGGTACCACCATCAGTAGCCGTTGCCGTAAGGGTGTAGCTCGTCCCGAGCGCATCGCCGGAAAGGTCAGCCTGACACGAAATGAAAAACAAACATTTTATTTATTTTTTAAATTTACACCGTTTTACGCTAGTTTTCAGTGACATATCAAGATTTGACAACGATATACACTCAATAAAAAGGCTATGTTGTCAACGACGTATACAATTTACTGAGGTGGATCAAATGTACTGCAGCATCCACTAGCAAAGGGAATAAATCATATAGGCAATGCACATGACAAACACAATTCCAGGTGATGATTTAGTACAAAACAACGCAAACCCGACAGTGCTATATATATACACAATGCACAACCTAGCCGTACCGTGTTATAAACTCTTCCAGTGGAGGTGATGATATAACCCATTGCAAACACTAGCCGTACCGTGTTATATACACTTCCAGTGGAGATGATGATAACATACATTGCCACCCAAGCCGTACCGTGTCATATACTCTTCCAGTGGAGGTGATGATATAACACATTGCCACCCGCCACCCCTAGCCGTACCGTGTTATATACACTTCCAGTGGAGGTGATGATATAACACATTGAAAACACTAGCCGTACCGTGTTATATACACTTCCAGTGGAGTTGATGATATAACACATTGCCACCCTAGCCGTACCGTGTTATATATACTTCCAATGGAGATGATGATATAACACATTGCCACCCTAGCCGTACCGTGTTATATACACTTCCAGTGGAGGTGATGATATAACACATTGCCACCCTAGCCGTACCGTGTTATATACACTTCTAGTGGAGGTGATGATATAACACATTGCCACCCTAGCCGTACCGTGTTATATACACTTCAGTGGAAGTGATGACATAACACATTGCAAACACTAGCCGTACCCTGTTATATGCACTTCCAGTGGAGGTTATGATATAACACATTGCCATCCCTAGCCGTACCGTGTTATATACACTTCCAGTGGATGTGATGATATAACACATTGCCACCCCTAGCCGTACTGTGTTATATACACTTTCAGTTGAGGTGATGATAGAACACACTGCAAACACTAACCGTACCGTGTTATAAACACTTCCAGTGGAGATGATGACAGAACACATTGCAAACACTAACCGTACTGTGTTATATACACTTCCAGTGAAGGTGATGATATAACACATTGCAAACACTAGCCGTAGCGTGTTATATACACTTGCAGTGGTGGTGATGATATAACACATTGCCACCCCTAGCCATACCGTGTTTTATACACTTCCAGTGGATGTAATGATATAACACATTGCCACCCCTAGCCGTACCGTGTTATATACACTTCCAGTGGAGGTGATGACAGAACACATTGCAAACACTAACCGTACTGTGTTATAAACACTTCCAGTGGAGGTGATGATATAACACATTGCCGCCACTAGAAGTATCGTGTTATATACACTTCCAGTGGAGGTGATGATATAACACATTGCCACCCCTAGCCGTACCGTGTTATATACACTTCCATTGGAGGTGATGATATAACACATTGCCACCCCTAGCCTTACCGTGTTATATACACTTCAGTGGAGGTGATGATTTGACACATTGCCACCCCTAGCCGTACCGTGTTTTATAAACTTCCAGTGGAGGTGATGATATAACACATTGCCACCCTAGCCGTACCGTGTTATATACACTTCCAGTGGAGGTGATAATATAACACATTGCCACCCTAGCGGTACCGTGTTATATACACTTCCAGTGGAGATGATGATATAACACATTGCCACCCCTAGCCGTACCGTGTCATATACATTTCCAGTGGAGGTGATGATATAACACATTGCCACCCCTAGCCGTACCGTGTTATATACACTTCAGCGGAGGTGATGATATAACACATTGCCACCCTAGCCGTACCGTGTTATATACACTTCCAGTGGAGGTGATGATATAACACATTGCCACCCATAGCCGTACTGTGTTATATGCACTTCCAGTGGAGGTGATGATATAACTTATTGCAAACACTAGCCGTACCGTGTTATATACACTTCAGTGGAGGTGATGATATAACACATTGCCACCCATAGCAGTACCGTGTTATATGCACTTCCAGTGGAGGTGATGATATAACACATTGCAATCTCTATGGCCGTACCGTGTAATATAAACGTCAGTGGAGGTGATGATATAACACATTGCAAACACTAGTTGTACCGTGTTATGTACACTTCAGTGGAGATAATGATATAACACATTGCAAACAAAAGCTGTACCGTGTTATATACACTTCCAGTGGAGGTGATGATATAACACATTGCAAACACTAGCCGTACCGTGTTATATACACTTCCAGTGGAGGTGATGATATAATACATTGCCACCCCTAGCCGTACCGTGTTATATACACTTCCAGTGGAGGTGATGATATAACACATTGCCACCACTAGCCGTACCGTGTTATATACACTTCAGTGGAGGTGATGATATAACACATTGCAAACACTAGCCGTACCGTGTTATATACACTTCCAGTGGAGCTGATGATGTAACACATTGCCACCTTAGCCGTACCGTGTTATATACACTTCCAGTGGAGGAGATGATATAACACATTGCCACCCTAGCCTTACCGTGTTATATACTCTTCCAGTGGAGCTGATGATGTAACACATTGCCACCCCTAGCCGGACCGTGTTATATACACTTCCAGTGGAGTTGATGATATAACACATTGCCACCCTAGCCGTACCGTGTTATATACACTTACAGTGGAGGTGATGATATAACACATTGCTAACTTAGCCGTACCATGTTATATACACTTCCGTGGAGGTGATGATATAACACATTGCAAACACCAGCCGTACCGTGTTGTATACTCTTCCAGTGGAGGTGATAATATAACACTTTGCAAACACTAGCCGTACCGTGTTATATACACTTCCAGTGGAGGTTATGATATAACACATTGCCATCCCTAGCCGTAC
>JAWPHD010018009.1:0-41858 GCA_037043455.1 Cyrtodaria siliqua
ACATATATGTGTAAGAAGCTATGTTTTAAGAATTTACCAAAACAACACAGATATATGTAAAAAAAAACAATAAACATTAAACATTAAATAAAATTATTCCAGTTTCGAGTGTGGGGGGGGGGGGGGGGGAGGGGAGTGGGGGGGACAGCATAGCTATGTGTAAGAAATGACCAAAACAACACAGAAATATGTAGAAAAACAATAAACATTAAATAAAAATATTACAGTTTCGATTTGGGGGAGGGGGGGGGGGGGAGGGGCAACATAGCTATGTGTAAGAATTGACCAAAACAACACAGAAATATGTAAAACAAAAGGGAGTTGTTCGTGTGTGTGTGTGTGTGTGTGTGTGGAGGGGTTGGGGCGCGGGGAGGGGCAGGGGTGGGGGAGGGGCAACATATATGTGTAAGAAGCTATGTGTAAGAATTGACCAAAACAACACATATATATGTAAAAAAACAATTAACATTAAATAAAAATATTCCAGTTTCGAGTGGGGGGGTGGGGGGGAGGGGAGTGGGGGGGGGGGCATAGCTATTTGTAAGAATTGACCAAAACAACACATAAATATATAAAAAAGGGAGTTTCTCGTGTGTGTGTGTGTGTGGAGGGGATGGGGGCGCGGGGAGAGGCAGGATGGGTTAGGGGCAACATATATTTGTAAGAAGCTATATGTAAGAATTGACCAAAACAACACAGAAATATGTAAAAAAAAATAAAAGTTAAATAAAAATATTCTAGTTTCGAGTGTGTGGTAGTTGGGGGGGACGGGGGGAGGGGAGGCAGGGGGGAGAGGGCAACATGTGTAAGAATTGACGAAAGCAAGACAGAAATATGCAAAAAAAATAAAAAAAATAGTTTCAAGTGGTGTGGTGCGGGGGGGGGGGGTGGAGGGTGAGAGACGTGGGTTGGTGGGGGGAGCAACATGTATGTGTAAGAATTGACTAAAACAACACAAAAATATGTAAAAAAAACAACAAAAAAGCACAGTTTCAAGTTGAGTGGGGGTGGAGTAGGGGGGTGAGAGGCGGTGAGGGGGGGGGGGGGGGTGGCAGGGGGCAACATACATGTGTTAGAATTGACTAAAACAACACAGAAATATGTAAAAAAAAAAAGTAAAAGAAAAAAGCGGGTGTGGAGTGGGGATGGGACTCAGGGCGGGGATGGCAGGAGGGAGCCCATGCCCCAATATGGGTGAAGTATGAATAAGATGCATAATGCTATAAGAAATCCCAAACCAAAATTATAGATATACATGCTAACATGGAAACCTAGATCTGCATTTATTGCACATTTTATGGGCCATCACAATTTGGGTTCCATGGGAGCCCAGAATTAGCAGAAGACGAAATTACTTACCTTTACAATATACTATAAGGAAACCAATTCCAAAATTTAGTTCAGCTAGGACAAAAAATGTAAGAAATATAGACCTGTAAACACAGCTTACACGCAAAATTTGATGTGAAACAGAGCCCAGGGGTTACAGGAACCAAAATTACTTAAGCAGCCCTTAAGATAATGCTATAAGGAAGGTAATGGCCAAATTTAGTCGTGTTAGGGTAAGAATTGTAAGAGATATAGACTTGTAAACACAGCTTAAACGCACAATCTGATGTGAATTGGGACACATTTTATGGGCTATCTTAATTTGGGTTCCATGGGAACCCATGGGTTACAAGAACCAATATTGCTTATGCAGCCCTTAAGATAATGCTATAAGGAAGCCCATTGGTTGTGCTAGGATAAGAAATGTAAGAGATATAGACTTGTAAACACAGCTTACACTCAAACCTTGATGTGGGACGCCGATGGCGACGCCGACGCCGACGCCGGGGTGATTACATAAGCTCTCTTATTCTTCGAATAGTCGAGCTAAAAAGTAGTAAACAATTCATAATTTTGAAAGAGCATCATAAGTGATAAAATCGTTTTTTATCCTTGATGTTCAACCAAGTTTACAGAAATTAAGGTATCAGTATATGGCCCCAAAACAGGGATGAAAATGCCAGGTTCATCCTCCATTTACATCTAGATAAAACATGGAGATTGGGCCTAGAACCTTCTAACCTGCAAAATTGCAGAGTTGCTACAAATTCTATAGTAGACACTTCATTTACGATGGAGCCACGTTTCCACATTTGCATATACGGTGTCATGAAGAAAACGTTGAATGAGCATGATTAAAAAATGACAAAATGAACATGAAGTGGGGGTCCTATCCCTCTGCCTCTAGCGGGATTTGCAGTGGTTGTATTCTACCCCGGCAACCACCCAATATGAAAGATGCCTCGAAATATGAAAGTCTTTTAATACTTTACAGAAATGCCACTAATACAAAAGAAACACAATTTGGATTGCCACGATGCAGAAGTAAACAAACAGATACGAGAAGAGAAACATGCGACAGAGTCTTTGATGAGTCTTGACGATGAAAGCTTTTACTAATTTTGAGTCACAGCGCAAGGGCGGTAAAAGATGAAATCATTTTTACCAGAAGTAAACTGGAATCAAAAATAAAGCGCTTGACAGATGATGCACTGAGTACCTTAGACACGAATGTCAAGAAGGAAGAAATATTGATACAAGACAGAAAACGTGATTTAAACGATATTTTAAAAAGGTTTGTTGTTAGGATGGAAACGAAAGGAAGTTGCGATGACCTTGTTTCAATCGTGTTTTCGTAGGCGTTCTCTTCAATTTTCACATCAGTTGTCCAAACGTTTTAAGGACATTCCTGCACAATTTGCATTTTTCATTACGGGACCCCGCCTTAATTTCATTAAGCGATGGGAAAGCTTATATTAGCAGGATTTTATAACGGACATTTCGACGATAAAACACGTTTAAAAAAGTTTTTTACTGAACAAATGCAATAACCTGTTTAAAATTACCTATTAAATGGTTTAATTGTACAATATGCAACGTTTTAGCCGAAATTAAGGTTTTATTTCATACCGCAGCCAAAACCGTTATCGGTTCTTGGAGAAGGGATTGAATGGAGTTTAAAAGTTAATACTCGGACCACGTAATGTGCAGGGATGCCTTTATTTATGCTGTCAGATTGTTTTTGGATGACAATATATAAGAATGAGATTTGTTGCACACAGACTCACAGCAGTCCTCATGCTACTGACCGTTCCAATGCGATACCCTTATTGTCAACTAGTTTATGTTTGAGATGACTAACTCGCCTCATCCATGCCTGACATGCTATCTTCTCTGTGGTGATGTCATATTCACACATGGATATTAGTGCTGGCTTTCTATAACCAGTGAAAAAACTGGTAATTGAGTGATTGCAACAGACGACCTATATTACGTCATTCGGTGTGACGCCATTGACCGCACCATAGACGGGGTTTGTTAATAGAACGATGTGTTTTATGTTTTAAATTGTCAACAAACCTTTTCAAACTTCGTGTATTTACTCTTTCAGATTTATGTATTCAAACGATTAGTATCGGATTGGTCTGATGTATTATGATTGCGACCAACTATTCGACCTGAATTCTAAATAAATGTAAATTCAACTACCGCCTTGGAACGGTCACTGGCAAAAAAGGCCGCTGGGGGTTTCAACCAGGTTCTAGGGTGAATCAATCATCACACTTACCCTACAGTTATCCCAATAAAACGGGACAGTGTAAATAAAGAAATCCCCACCATGAACTATTCTCTTAAGTTATGTTTGTAAACAAATATATTTCGGGCGCGTACCTGCCTATACGCGGATAAGCAGCTGCGTAATAAAAATCTGAGAAGCAGAACCTTTTTTTACCGTATTTTATACATTATCTGGACATAGCTGACATATGGAGCTTGATGGCATGACAGTAATTTACTCTTGTGGAGTAAAAATATCAAAATCTCTAAGAAAATCCGTGTAGTTTTGGTTCATCGTTTTGTTACCAAAATACGCCAAAATGCACAATATGGCGTCTTTATTTTTAAAAAATCCGGGGGAATATGCCCCCCGACCCCCCTAGCACGGTCAAACCCAATCTTCCGTAATGGGAAAAATCCTCCAGCTACGCGTGTATGTACACATGGAAAACACTATAATATGCTTCAGTTTCATGCAAAATTTGCACATGCAAGGTAGCGCAGGGTGTAATGGCTAGCATCGTGGATTAATAACCCTGGCACCGAGCGTTCAATTCCAGCCAGGACCGAATTAAGGTTAATAATCGAAATAATTGTAATAGTTTTTCCTGCCTTTAAGTCACCAGTCCTTCTGATGAGACTTTAAACCGAAGTATGCTCGCTAAGCTACCCAGTGCAATACAGCGAGAATAAATAAACGAGCATACATACGCCATTGAGACGAATGTTATCGTCAATTCAACTTTAATTCAATTATTGATTACGAAAATAATTGGTCTGTAAAACTCGACGACCAGAGAAGCGTAAATATAAGTTCATGTGGGGTTCATGTGCTAGAAGTTGTATATAAGCGAATAAATGTGCCCATCGTTCATAAAACAAACATTTATAATTATAACGTTTACGCAGCAGAGGATTTTAATTATTATACAACAGTCTAGAAGAGTTGCAGAGTTGTCCAGAAGACTTCATGAGCATACTATTGAATGGCACGGATCTCGTAACATAAATTAGTGCATACGCACCTTGAATATGCATATTAAACACATTATTACGAGATAAGCCTTCGTGAAATAAAAACTCACATTGTCTTTGGGGTAACACGCATGCACGCTTATTTTAAACCTTGCTTTGTGTTTTGCAGATTGGAAACAGCGGAAAACATAGAAAATCCAGAAACGAAAACCCAGCAATGCCAGACAATAAAAAAGAGTATAAAAGTAATACAAGGCAAAGAGTGCAAAAGTTTGATGTTTAAGATTAAGGAAGTGGCGCTTCATGTTTTGCATAATATGTGTGATCTTGGTAAAATAAAACTACAATATATAACGAAAGCAAAGCGGCAATGCGCATATTCTAAACAGTTATTAATTGATAGCGATGACAATACGGTAAAGCCTTTTGTCGATGAAAATACTACTAAATCAGTACAACTGCATGGACCTTCTACTTGTAATGCTGGACATAATATAGATTTACGTGTTATACCGTTAGATATTCAAAAAGAAGATGCACTGGTGACTGATGCCATTCCTTGTGAGATACTTCGATATGCAGTAGAAAATACGGACTCGGAGAGTAGAGTTTTCAGCAAGTCCAGTACAAGTATCGTTACTCTTAGCGATGACAGGAGCACAGAAAACATTGGAATACAAATGAGCAACAATTTTACTTCTGAAAGAAAACATAGATATCTTCCTAAACAACTTCAAACCGAGACTATTGGCTTATCTGATGCATCAAAACCATGCCCAAGCCTTGCAAACTCCAGTGTGAACTTGCCAACGAATATACATCATGCTTGTCTGACACCACAATCAAAATCATGGCTAACAAACACTACAAAAGACGCGGTCCAAAAACGCAATTGTGTTGAATCTGAAAGTATTGCGTTTACAAAGAGTGTTTCTCAGGATGGTTTGGATAAATACTGCTCAAGCAAATCCCCATTATATTCAGTTGAAACTATGCATAGTCATGTCAAGATGTACATCTATATCTAGCGGACTCTGTCATGTTTGCGCGCCTAATAGTACTGCAGACCAATCGCGAATGATGGGCAGATCGCCGCTGTGTGGTCGGAATCTGTATTACGATTCAATATCAAAAACACATTCAACGCTGTCACTTGACGAGAGCAGTAGAAAAAAGCAGCACTACAAATTGTTCCGAAACGGAAGAAAACTCAAAACCGCTAGACACAGAAGCTGATTTTACAAAACAGTATAGAACAATATGTGATACACATATGTTAAACAATCATAACTCTGAAGGAATTGTACAATCTAAACTAAGACTATCATGCACGGCAAAGTTTGAAACGCGTAGCCTTAGGGCTTCTTGCGTTATGTCAGACATAACACTTATGTCTGATCACAGAATTGTTCTTATAGATCACTACCATAACAGTATACAACTTTTTGCTGAAGATTTTACATTCACCGCAGAACAAACGTGTCCTTACCCCATGGGCGTCTGTACAATTGATGCAAACACTATTGCCGTAAGTTTACGGAGAAGTGGCCAAATTGCCTTGTACAGAGTCAGAGAAAATGATTTTCAACATATAATAATGATCGCTCTGAAGTGTGAATGTTACATTTGGAATGTAGTATTCAAAGCTGGGCGACTCTACATTGCGTGTGATGAAAACAATATACATGTCGTTGACATATACGGCAACGACGATACTATCATTCGGTCGGGAATACCAACTGAAAATAATTACCTGAGATACTTTGATGTAAGCGACTGTGGTGATAGAATCTACCTATGTGAGGAAAAGAGTTTGCGATGCATTGATAAGCATAGGAGAGTTCTTTGGCAGTTTACGTCAGAAAGTTTTCCTGGTGGCGACAAAGAAAAGTATGGTCATATATTGGAACAATATGACTAGCGACACATTGGACGCATAGCAAGATATTTGAGATAGCGCTTGACGGTCAATTTGTACAGAATGTTATAACCGATAATTTGGAACATCCAAGGGCTATGGCTATAATGGGAAACAAGCTTGTAGTTACCCAGTTCAATCAGCACATGACAGCACTCAATACAAGAATGGTTAAGGTGTTCGAAATAAAACAATAACGGAAACACTAAGCATGGACGCCGACTTTAACCTAACTGGATTACATGCATCTGTTATATGAGACTAGGCCCCATATTCTCGAAACGTTTGAGTCGAAATCTCAAACTCAAGCTCAGCTATAAACAATTAAAATCTTACTTAACGGTCATGGAATGACCTGAAACTTTAAACAAATTGTGGTAATTATCAATAACAAATGTCCCGAAAGTTTCGGGAAGAAAAGCAATCATTGAAAATAGTTACAGCTAAAAGAAATCTATGAATTTAGACATTGAGCGTAATAGTTTAGCTCAGCAAGAGAATATGGCCTTTAACTGATTTAAATAACATATCTACTCGTATGTGAGACTCCCCACTTTAAGTGATTCAGAACCAGAAAACGTACATATTGTGTGTGAGACTCCTTCTTTAATTGAGCCAGTCTGCAGGGAAATACTGATCTTTTTTTAATAAAAATGTAAAAAACAATAACAACATATTACAGTGAAAAAATATTGATATACAATGATATACAACAATATACAATGACTTCCTCATGACTGTCGAAATACGAAAATGACTTTTTTTGGCCTCATAATATATACGCCTGTGTCACTCCTCTCTTTGCTTCTGTTTCGATATCCATTGATGATGTTTAATATTCAAAATTGTGTGCGTGTGTAGAATATTTAAACAAGCCTCAAGGGCAAATTCAGCTTACTGCAAATACTTTTATAATGGATGAGAATGCCTATTCGTCCCACACTGTTCAACCATGCATGTGCAAAAGGTGAAGGGAATCATAGGTAGTTTTTCCCAATCTCTTCCTAGTAGGATCAGATGTGTAGGGAGTATTTTTGTGGAGGTGAACATCTATAAGTTATTTGAGGTTGCCACCTGATCTTTACTCCTGATCTGACATACTACCAAGCTGCAGGGTGAAGGTTACCAAGGTTAATAATAAATGTATGTGGTATGTGTTTATTGTGGGGTTTACATCTGGGTAACGTTGGAAACCTCTCCACCTTTATGTATAGAGCGGAGGCCCATTTCGGTCAACGGTTGGGCACTGGTTTCTGAGGGGGAAATGGTAATACAGGGCGTCCCCAATGGCTGTCCACGGTAATCTGGTAAGTATCGGGACTTAACACTATGTTATTAAACGTAAGTCGCGGGTTTGCCAGCAATGAGTATGTCTCAGGCAATCGGTTGTCTCGCCAGGACTCAACAAACAGTGTAGTTTATAATACATAAACTTTGTAGCCAAACTAAATGCCACTACAGTGTTTTTAGTTACCATATGCTAATGGTGCATGGTTAATGGTGTAAACTAAAAGTGTTATTTAAAGGCAATTAGTTGTTATTTCAGGGTGTTGCATTCCTCGTTGAAGAATGCCTATACAGAGGTGATCACACTTTGTTCGTCTATGGTCACGCATACACAAAGTTGTATATTATTTAATAATGATTATCTGGATCCTTTTATTCGATAATCCCGTATTAAATCTTTAAACTTTGCTACTTGTAGTTCTCTTAATACGTGGTAGTTGTCTTAGTGATTCGATCCATTAATAAGCCCGATAGTTACCTCCCTTAATCGATCTTCCATGTGAAGTCGAAGTAAGAAGGTGCGCCCTCTATCGGTGATTGTAAAAAATAGTAGGAAGCAAAAAGACGGAACATTTTTACCTACCCACCCATTCCCTCAATTTCGCGACTGAGATCATTTCTAAATGGAAGTAGTCCTAGCCTGGCTACACGTGGCTTTGAGGAGTGGTACTCGCATACAAAACGAAGGTTAAAAACTCAGGTGGTTGACAAATTGATATGAAATAGAATGATGAATTAGTTGACCTAATACTGATATGGTACTATATATACTGACGGTCAATGAAAACGCACCAGGGAATTACATAGGTATAACATTTTATTTTAGAATTTATTTAAAGGTTGTTTGAATTAATGAAACATACATTATTTAATACTGGATCACAGACTTTATTAATATGTCTTTGACTGGATGCATCAATCGTTGGTATCACAAATCGATAAATGTTTGCATAATATTCAATAAAAAACGCACGGATAAAACGAAAGTCACACACCTCAATATCTAATATGGCCAGCGTTCACGTTCAAGACAGCTTGACAGCGCATTTGCATAGTACGGATCAGACGCTGTATCCGGTATTGTGTAATGGCCTCCCACCCATCCATGAGTGCCTGGACTAACTGTTGTCGGTTTTTAATACTGTACCGGCCGTTGTACACTCGTGGCAAACACAGAGCTGTTCTAAAGTGCTTAACTTTCGAGAAAACGCTGCCTACCTTAGGACGTTGATGTTGTTCTCGGCTAGATAAGCAGTTGTAACTCTATCTGAGTGCGGGCTCGCGTTATCCTGCTGAAATAATACTACTTCACAGTAATCTCTCAGAAATGGTGCAACCATCGGCTCCAGGATTTCATCAAACTACCTACGCACCGTCAAACTTCCGTCAACGATTACATGTAAGAGAGATTTTGTGTGGCTCCATGATATGCCTATCCATACCATGATGATACCGCGGCCTCAACGCGCTGCTTGCCTGAAACAACAATCTGCGTACCGCTCACCGTTGCGACGCCAAACCTTTGATCGCCCGTCGTACATATCAAGGCGATTACGTCGCCGTTCAGCAGTAAACATATTGCCCCTAAAGGCACCATTGACCGACTGATAGGTTGGTGGTTTTTGTTGCGACGTCACTCGTTCACGTCCAGGACGGGGCCGGTCATTCACAGAGCCCGTCTTATCATGCCGTTGCACCAAACGCATTACAGTTGAGTGAGCACAGTTCATTCTACGGGCTACTTCGAGATATGATAGCCCACCGGCAATCATACTGACTACAGGTGTAACATTAAATATTGACCCCGTTGAAAATTGACCCCATGGTCCTTTTTCAACGTTGAGAATTGACCCCGCCAATTTCAACATTAAATTTTGATCAAAAAGGTCGTTGAAAACTGGTCAGTCGTTAAATTTTGATCAGTCGTGGGGTCATTTTTTAACGGTTAGTTAAATTTAAGTTAAACGTCGGAGATCGTCTGTTTGTAGAAGAGAAACACACTGGAAAGAACCAGAAACTATCGCAGGCTTGCTGGATAGCTTCTTTAAAATAATCTCACACAGACAGAGCTCGAGCCGCTCAAACTTACAACTTCCCCGAGGTAGGCGAAATCATCTATATGTTGGACAGGGAACTGTTAACGAAGGTTTACCACAATGATTTTCGACAGGTGGGTGGGGTGTGGTCGGACTTCGACAGGCACATCGAGACTGCCACACAGGAAGTATCTTTTCCGATCATAACAAGATATTTATAAGGGATATATCTGTAAATTATAGTGATATCTCTTTAACACAAAGAGATGTATTTTTACGTTATAAAGATATATCTTTATGTTAAAGTATAAAAGCGTCCTAGTGCCAGGTTTAAAATATTTTTATCTCATAATTAGGAGTTACTAAGTCCTAATTAGGAGATACTATCTCATAATTAGGAGTTACTATCTCATAATTAGGAGTTACTATGTCCTAATTAGAAGATACTTTCTCCTAATTAGGAGAAACTTTCTCATAATTAGGAGTTACTATCTCATAATTAGGAGTTACTATCTCATAATTAGGAGTTACTAAGTCCTAATTAGGAGATACTATCTCATAATTAGGAGTTACTATCTCATAATTAGGAGATACTATCTCATAATTAGGAGTAAATATCTCATAATTAGGAGATACTATCTCATAATTAGGAGTTACTTAGTACTAATTAGGAGTTACTAAGTCCTAATTAGGAGATATTAAGTACTAATTAGGAGATACTAAGTCCTAATTAGGAGAAACTATCTCATAATTATGAGATACTGAACCCTGTTGAAATTGTGCCGGAATTCCATATGACCGATGGCACCTAGAAGAATGTTAGTCCTGTTAGGTTACGTTGTGTGGCCTCGTGAATGTCCCAGTTCCAGAGAAACCCATGCTTCTCTTTCTTGCTCGGTGTAAAGCACCATTACATGCGACCTCAGTTTTAGGTCTCATCCGATAGACCGTTAGTCATTGTATGGAGGAGCCGGGGATCGAACCCGTGGTCCCATTATTGACAGTCCGGTGCTGTACCAATTGAACTAACCGAGGACACCAAAGCGCCATATGCGGGGCCTAGGTTTTAAGTCTCACCCGAAAGACTGTTAGTTTTGTTATTGCGGAGTCTTGGATCTGTACCGTGGCCACACGATTAACAGTCCAGCGTTCTATTAACTGAGCTAACCGGATTATTTTATTGGCATTGTGTTGTCGTTGAATGCGTTGACTAGTTATGGTTGGCGCGAGTATTGGTGCACCCTAGAACCATCCCCCGTGGTGCTTTTGCTGTTGACCGTTCCAGAGCGGTAGCCCTTTTGAGCACCTTGATTATCACAGATTACAGATTTTTTATCAGAGGGTCCGCCGCCATTAATTATCCCTGTATAATTAGCAATTATATTTAGGTGTGTAAAAGGACGAGGGTTTCGGACCGGGCCTTTTAGAACGTGGATCGTTCTGGCCCCGCTACCTATATAATACAATGGAGCATCCCCAGCAAAGGGACAAAACCGTACAAAGTACAGTAGTAGGCTATAAGAACGTATTTCATAATTATGAGATAGTATCTCCTAATAAGGACTTAGTAACTCCTAATTAGGACTTAGTAACTCCTAATTATGAGAAAGTATCTCCTTATTAGGACTTAGTTACTCCTAATTATGAGATAGTAACTACTAATTACGAGATATTATCTCCTAATTAGGACTTAGTAACTCCTAATTATGAGAGAGTAACGCCTAATTACGAGATAGTATATCCTAATTAGGACTTAGTAACTCCTAATTATGAGATAAAAATATTTCACACCTGGCACTAGGACGCTTCCATATTAAAGCGATAGCTCTCTTATGTAATAGGTATCTCTTTTAGACGGTTTGCCATAGAAAACTGTGTAACTGGCAGAAGTGGTAAACTTATACTCGAGGAGCGTATGGGGGACACGTGACCAATGGAAAGACGCCTGATCAGTGTTTGTAAACACCAAAATAATTTTGGGCGTGTAAAATAAGGCGCGTTTGAAAATACACCGGCGGCTTTGATGCTGTGTTTCATTGGCTGAGCTAAGTCAAGTTTGAACTACATAAAAGATGCCGCAAAGAAAGATCAAAGACGCCGACGCCGCGTATGAAGCGACGTTCTTTTAACCAAAAGGAGCGCCAAAGTGAAAACGTTTCACGTTCACATTTGCACTTTGGTCTACAAGCACGATGGAGGGTCTGGACGAAATAAAGACGTATATACTGAAGAAAGAATATCCAAGCCGATTAAACAATTTATTTAAGAAAAGAAACTTTAGAAGGCAGTGTGTAGGTTATACCATTGACGAGTCAGGCGTTTTGTTAAAACACGGCAAGAGGGTGTTGGACGATTCAGACTTGGACAAGGCATTGGGAAGCATACACAACCAGCCGCATGGCGGTCACTTAGGCATAAACAAAACGTAAGTGCGATCATAATGATTTTCATATAAAGGTCTTGTTATGATAGCAAACTTATGTGTAGGGTCTATAATCACACCACAAAAATGTTTTGATGACGGTTACCGGCATATCGACTTCCGTTCTATTCTACATTTATCTTTCTTAATATATGAAGTACGTGATAATTCAAAAGACACCCAATTAGATAGGCCTCCGGGAGCAAGTCAGCTATCGGAGTGTCTGGTTCGAGCCTACCAGCTATCGATTCTGAATTTGTTCATGGTCGGCCATTGATCCCAAAGCCTATTGGAACTATCGAACGTGTTTCTGGACAATGATTCCGTGGCAATTGTGAATATTTGTGTTCGGTGCAGCCTCCGGGTTCTAGTTAAAAGTATTATGTTAACCTTTAACTTTGAGAAAAATAGCCGTGTGATAATTTTACAACGGACTTGATTTTGATAATATGATCCCTCTAAAAGGTGTCTAAAACACTAGAGCCTAGAGCCTCAGGACAGCCTTGTGGACTTTGGGTCCGTATGGTAACTCGTCTAGACTTTAAAGTAAATGCATTTTGAATATGTGCCTCACTGTGTTATGCATGGGACAAATGCGCCATCGATGAGGGACTTCGATCACTAACTATAGTTTAACTATAGTCGTTGATCTGCGCATGTCTAGTAAAGGAGTAATGCGAACTTACTCTAGTTGAACTATAGTTTTACGCGGCATAGTGTAAAACCTGGAATGTGTTTACTTTATCATATAAATATATGTCAATCCAAAATTAACAACTAATACTAGAATAAATACAGGCACATGAACAAATGTGTGATATATAGAGTCTAGTCTCAGCGAGTTGGTTACCAATTGACTACAGGCACATGAGTTGGTTACCAACTGACTTCCATACAACACCGAGATGGGCTAAGCCCATCGAGGTTTTTAAATAAGGCCATACCGAGTTTTTCTATCTTTAGCGGGTCATCCTACATAACACACCTAATGAAAACAAACATTTCTCCTCTGGTTGAAAGAGTCATATCCTGCATAACAAATAAAAAATATACTGTAAATACACATTTCTCCTCTGGCTGATGCAGTCATACTTCAAAACAAATATACTGAGAAAAACAACGTTGCTTTCTCGAAACCTACCTACCAGGCAAGAACAAAGAAACGAACAGTCGAAAGGAAAAAAACTACGATGGCCCATTTGGCTCACGTTTTTTTCACTTCTATTTCTTGACTTCCGCATTCCGCATTCCCAATCCGCATTCCTAATTCCGTATTCCGCATTCCGAATTCCGCATTTAGAAGTAGGTAGTAAGATGATAATAATAATATAGTTTATAGGCATAAATGACCAGTCAAAATGATAAGAAAAAGAGCTATTGTTTATTGTTTGCTAGAGTTAAACCATAATAATAATAATAATAATAATAATAATAATGATAATAATATATGCGTGCATGTGCATGTATATGTGTTGTGAAATCACAGTGTTATTGTTAAAGATGCAATTACTTCTCACATTTTATATTTAATAATCATGTAATATAAAAGTGTATGAATATTGCCAGTGACCACGATCGTTGTATTTTTATATAAATCACATATTTTAAATTAAATTCCCTATAAGCTGAGTATCCGTGCATCCTTTGTATAAATACACCATAAACGTATATACTATTATACCCTTTAGATATACACAAACTCCTACTCTTATACCCTATAAATATACACAAACTCCTACTCGAGTATCTGTTAATTGAATTGGGTTTTACGGCGCACCAACACATGAAAGGTTATATGGCGCCTAACAGGGATGAACATGCCAGGCTCATCCTCCATTTACATCCAGATAAAATATGGAGAATGGTCCTCGAACCTCCTAATCTGCTGAACTGCAGAGTTTCTGCAAATTCTATAGTAAGCACTCCAATTACGATGGAGCCACGTTTCCACGTTTGCATACGCGGTGTCATGGTGAAGACATTGAATGAGCATAAATGACAAAATGAACATGAAGGGTGTTCCTACCCCTCTGCCTCTAGCGGGATTTGCAGTGGTTGTATTCTACCCCGGCAACCACATGTGCACGGGGAGAGTATCTGTTAATCCTTTGTTCTATAAACTTCAATATAAAATCTAAGATTTTCAAAAATACTCTTTATTTAGTATTAGTGCAAATATGAAAAAAACAAAAGATTATTATGGAATGCGGAATTCGGAATGCGGAATGCGGAATTCGGAATTCAGAAGTCAGGAAATATTTTATTGGTATGTGTGTGGGTGGTGTTTACCACTAGCGGATCCAGGTTGGAGTATAAATTCAGAGTGGATCACTAGCGGATCCAGAGGGAAGGCCGTGTGAAGGGCCGGACTGAGATTTTATAAATTACATAAAATATTAAGTTTTGTAAAGTTTGGACCGACTCTGGACCTTCCCCTGGACACCCCCTAGATACACCATCCTGAAAAAAATGAAAAGAAACATGTGTTGTAGTTTTCTTGTTATTGTGAAAACTTATGCTCCCCCTCGAGGTAAAATCCTGGATCCAAGTATGAACTTTCGGGTACCAATTAGATTTTATGAGTGCAGGCGCGTAACTAGGCTTACGCACCTATTCAAGTGCGTACAATTATTTGTCAATGTCCGAACAAATAAAAATCGAAAAAATGCGAAAAACGCAATAAAAACTGAAGAGGATGGGGTGGGAGGGGTGAGTTGTTTTAAAGTTCCGTATGCCGTACCTAATTTAATTTTGTCTTCTGATTTCAATGTGTACTAAAATAGCAGTCAAAATAAGCCGACTGCGCCCTTATATTTTATAGTGAACTTTATAGTGTGCCAAGGATCAACAGGTACTTAAATTGGAGTTTGTGTATATTTATGGCATATAATAGTATATACGTTTACAAAGGATCAACAGGGATATTCCGATTTTATCACATAACTTACGGTATGGGAGTGGAATAACACCATTCTATATTTTCGATATACTAGTAGTTATATAAGCATGCAAATAAGCCTAGTATGCGTTGTCAAAAAAATATCGATAATGACTATGATCCAATTCCCACGGTTTATGTCGGTTTCGCGTGTCAAAACGGCAGGCAAAATGCAATTTGATAAATAGAATCTAACATTCGTTCTTGTTCATTATTGAATTTATTAAACTCGTTAGCAAAAATGATATTATGCTCGGCAATAGCCTCGCATTATATCATTTTTGCCAATTCGTTTAATAAATTCAATAATGAATCAGTACTCATGTAAGTAAGATCCTCTGTATATAGAATTTAATTTAAGGTTATGGATTTTATATTATAAAAAATACAACATTCGTGGTCACTGGCAATATTCAAACATCTTTATATTACACTATTATTAAATATAAAATGTGAGAAGTAACTGCATCTTTAACACTGTCATTTCACAAAACACATACATGCACGTGCACGCATACATTATTATTAATACTATTATTATTATCATTATTATTATTATTATTATTTTCATTATCATTATCATTATCATTACTATTATTGTGGTTGTGTTAGTGGTAGTATAGTAGAAGTAGTAGTAGTAGTAGTAGTAGTAGTTGTAGATATAGTAGAAGTAGTAGAAGTATTTTACTCGTACTACTTATTTACTACCTACTTATAAATGCGGAATTCGGAATCCGGAATGCGAAATTCGGAAGTGAAGAAATAGAAATGAAGTTAATGTGAGCCAAATGTACGATGTTCCGTTAGGGCCATCGTACCATCGAGCATCGACCTTTACAAGTCGATGGTACGATGGCGATGGCACGATGGTACAATGGCGATGACGCGATCCATCGCGTCATTGCCATCGTACCATCGCGTCATCGTACCATCGCGTTTAAAGTCGATGCGCGATGGTACGATGGCGATGGTACGATGGCGATGACCATCGCGTCATCGCCATCGTACAATCGCCATCGTACCATCGCCATCGTACCATCGTGCCATCGCCATCGTACCATCGCGCATCGACTTGTAAAGGTCGATGCGCGATGGTACGATGGCTCTTACGGAACACCGTACAAATGGGCCATTGTAAAAAACAGCTGTATTGTTCATCATTATTTGGACGTTTTTCAACCGACACCATATTCAAACAACAAAACAAGTTATAATGATACTCATGTAGTAAGATGTTTGTTTATTCCAATTAGGAATTGATGTAGTTGATCAAGTTGTTCATTTCCCTGGTCATTTTATAACTTGTTTTGCGTTGTCGTCGACGTGGAAATACGTTTCCGATGGTTTCCATATGAATATCAAAAATGTTTTGTTTTGTTTGCCCCAGACATTCAAAAACTTACCAGCCCAGTGACGCTAAACATAGAAAAAGAACTTGTTAGGCACTAATAAGCTGTGACAGACTCTATTTATTTTTGTGTAGTATGGTGCTCTTCCATTAATTTATCGGACGTTATAGTATGGTAAAGCTCCGCCCTTTGTCTGTATTGAATTAAAAGATTTAATGCTATGCATTCATCAAAGGCAATTCCACCGACCATGCTACGGACGAGGAAAAACTAGTGCACTCAGCGGGGTTTGAACTCAGAACGATTGCATGTGAAGCCATACCTACCTTGAGTATTACTACACTAAAATGCTATCATATTGTGCACTGTCTTTGTTAGTTTGCGTACATGTATCTGCCATGTACATAAGTATGTCAATGTTGGTGTGTGTGTGCGCGCGCGCGCGTGTCTGTGTGTGCGTGTGTGATAGTCTGAGTGTGCCAGTCTGTGTGTGTGTGGTTAGAGGTTAGATATATTACATTGTGTTCCCATGCTTTCCTGATAGCCTTACAATGTAAAATAAGCATATTTCACATGTTTTCATTCCAATTTTCTTCCAGATTTATTCCATATTTTATCCTATACTCAGTACATGTGTCACAGACTAAATTATGGAATGGGAACTTTATACTAGAATGGAATGGAATGCGATTGTAATCAAAGGCTCATTCCATTCCAATTCCATTCCATCCCAGGTTTTAAACTATGCCGATACATGGTGCATTTAAACCATACGTTTTTTAAATCGACACCGGCAACTCAATTTCTCAAATAATTCGCAGTAAACAAATAATTGTTGTTGCAATTGCATACATGTATCGAGTAACTGACTACATACAAATAACACATTTATAACTCATGTCAAATGTCTATAAATGCCGAAGATACAACAAAGTTAGTTTCAAATTTGTGAAAGTTTATTTTTGTCCGCCATGTTTGAACCAGAGCAACCATCCCCTTGCCTTGGGTTGAACTATAGTAGATTGATGACGTCATTCTGGTTAAACCATTGTGTATTCGATCTGACCATAGTTATACTACGGCTACTATGGTTCGTGATCGAAGTCACTCGATATATCATCATCATATAAACATTGTCCAATTTCCAATCTTAATCGTATAATTCGAATCATCGGTGCTCCACTTGTGGATATTGGGCTTTGTATAAATAAAAACTTCCTTTGGGGTCCTGGAGATCCAAACTCAAGAATGCAAACGCTTGATTTAAATGTAAAGCCACATATATCTGAAAACTGAACACTAGACTAGAGTTATGAGTTATCAAATATAGAGACTTAAATAAGACCGAAAACTGAACACTATACTAGAGTTATGAGTAATCAAATATAGAGGCTTAAACATAGACCGAAAACTGAAAATTATACTAGAGTTATGAGTAATCAAAAATATAGAGACCGAATTTTGTGTAAAAATGATGACTTACAACGGATGATGTATATAGTAGAGACACGTGTACGGGCATTAGATAGCCGATAAAATACCGGATGATTGCACTCATAAGTAAATGGTTATTGTTTACAGCAGTATGTATGGTGGTTGATTTCGCCATGTCGTTCTGGCCTTTTGGCGCATTTGAAGGGCGACAAAACGACAACACGGTGGACTACAATTAAGCACTGATACGCAAAATAAGGTATTTGTCGTTCTGACGTGTCGGCGTGTTGGCACCCTTTAAACGCACCAGAACGAAAAAATAGGATCGCCAATACGACAAATACCACAATTAAGGCCTTGTGTTGGCGTGTTCGACCAGTCATTGGTAACACGTATGCGCATGCTTAATGGAAGGTGCCAATACGTCAGAACGACAAATACCTCGTGTCGTATCGGCGCGATTATTTAGGCGTGTTTTTGTTTTGGCGCCTGTCACAGGGTGAGAAAAATGTGCAGCCAGACTGGGGCTCGAACCCGGGACCTCCCGCTTACAAGGCGAGTGCTCTCCCGACTGAACTATCCGGGCCGCTTATACACATTGTCCCCTAATGGGACCAAGTTCAGACCGTGACACGCCCTTCAAATGCGTCAGAACAACATAGCGGGAAATTTAAGGCACCAACACGCCAAAAAAGGGACGCCGCCCATAACAAGTAATTTAAATGTGGCGCGGACAAATGTGTCGTTATGGCGCTCTTACGCCCTGCACTATTTGTCGTATCGACGCCCTTATTTTTCGCTCTAACGTGTTGTCGTTAAATGCGCCAAAACGACAGAAAGACATGGCAGAAATCAGCCACCATAAGTAATGATGTGAAATGTGTCATGTTTCAATAAAGTAAAGTAAATATAGAAAGTTGTAGCGAAAGGTTGTTTTTTCCAGAAGATGGGGTCCATTATCTCCAAGGTGTCTGGTGATGTGTCATTTTCAATGTGATTTAAGAGTTTTAACATATATCTGTAAAATCCACTGTGTGTCGGGAGGGCGGACCCCATGACCCATCCCCTCTCAGCTTGGGGTTTCCGTGTCAGCTAGACATATATGGAGTATGTTTTGATAAAGGTCAAATTATCGTCTGCTTCTCACAACTAATTTTGCTTGTCATCAAAATATGATACAGCAACAATGTTTCAGGTCATATCATACTGATTAATGTAATAAAGTGCATTTTATCTTTTCAGCTACAGCAAAGTAAAACAGCGCTACTACTATAAAGGTCTATTCAAAAAGGTTCAGGCGTATGTGTTGAGTTGTGATTCGTGCCAGAGAAAGGCTTCTTTGAAAAAGGCGAACAAACCTCTACATCCAATTCCAGTGTCGTCGGACGCATTCTCCAAAATAGGAAGGATCTGATCGGACCCCTTGAAGAGACCCAAAATGGTAGGCTTCTTAGTAGCGTGCAGAATATTTATGTTGAGCCTCTCACCTTATTGCACAATCCCGTTGAAATGTTGAGCAGTTACTTGTTTTTTTTTCATTAAGGGGCCGATTTGTTGCATTAAGGTGCCGATTTGTTGCATTAAGGTGCCGATTTGTTGAGAGCATAACCACTCTTGACATTGTCTCTTCATAAACTCTATACAAAATATGCAAGTGCACCATTTAAATTGCCAGATCATTTTACAAAACAACCGTTGTTGGTCTATTTATCGGATACCACTTTGGGGGAATATAGGATTGCTCGAGTTCGTCCTGTTTAAGAACCAATTTGAAAATATAAATAGTAGCATTGTTCGCCACAAAAAAGGTGATAATGTCCCATAAAACACCCGAACCGGTGGTTGTGTCGTTGATGAATTTGGTGGCGACGATTGACCGTTTTAACTTTATTTATTCCTCCGCCTCGGGTAATATACTAGTAGTTGATTCGTCCGTCTATTTGTTCGTCCGGAGCATGTTTAGCCAAAACTCTGCTACATTTAATTGGATTTTACCCAAAATTTATTGAAAGACGAAACGTTGTTTCAATAATAGAGTTTGTCTTTTTTATAAACATTATCACCCAAACTTCACAAAATATTAAATTATCAGAGTTATTTGTGTCGCACATATCACTTTCGACCCCTGCTCAAAGGTCATAGGTCATGGTCACACTTACTGAAATCATAGTCAAAGTACTACTATTGAACAACAATAGTCAATATTGTGACACTTTTAGTGGGATTACAAAACCAAATAATTGTAGAGTATGATAGGACTGTTTGTACATCACAATCTTGATGTGAAAACAACCCGCTATCAAATATATAATTTGGGGCAAATGCCAATTTCAAGGGACATCTGTTATTCATTTATGAAAATTCAAAGTCACTTAAAATCAAAAAGAGTTGGTATGTCAGTCACTGACAATGTTCCTATATACTAGTTATTGCCAAAAGGGTGAGTGTGACATTCGATATATTTACCAAAAATGATCGGACCAATATCCCCCAAATGTATAAATCATTGATCACCATTAACATTCGGTCTCAATATATCCACGCTGATCCGACACACGAACTCCTTATACATATTTCAATGAACAAGTTTATACTCACGTTTTGTTTAAAAACGACTGTTAAACGATTGTTCGCTTATGCTGATTTCTATGATTGCAATGGACAGTGTCACGCTTCTTCTTTCTACACGCCTCAATTAAAGGGAGTGTGCCAGATTCTCACACCTAACAAAAAGGAGCACATGCTATGTAAAATAGAAGAACATAGAACATTCAACTTAAATAATACAAAAGGCTTTTTGTTTGCGATATATTTTTAATATAAACAATAATACAATTCCCTTGACACGAAGTGGGTGTATGCGCACGCGATCCCAAATAAGAATGCAGAGACAATTTTAAAATGTTTCATCCAGTTTGTGTGCGCTCATGGAGTTCCAGAAGATTTAATAACAGACCAAGGCCGAGAATTCTGCAATCAACTTAATGACCTATTTTTCAAGAAAATTGGAATAGCGCACAAGATTGCATCTGAATACCATCCACAAACGGGTGGACACACTGAAAGATTTAATCGCACCCTTTCTAACATGCTGGTTCATTATGTTAATGAAAACCACGATGACTGGGCACAAAAATACCATACGTTGTATTTGCCTATAGAACAGCTGAGCATAGCACGACAAAACAAACTCCTTCTTTTTCTTGTGTATGGTAGGAAAGCCCTTCTTCCTATTGATGTAGAGCTGCCATCAACTGCTTGTGCGCAAACGGATCTTACCGAGAGGGTAAATGTATTTCTGGAATTAACTCGGTATCGAGAATCTGCAGCTAAGAACATTAAGACAAAACAGTTAAAGCAGAAGAAACACCACGATAAAAAGGTGAAGGCATGTGTGTTTAATGTTGGTGATGAAGTATTACTACACAACACCCGGAAACTAACGAGAAAAGGAGGCAAATTAGATCCGCTATGGACGGGACCGTACATTGTTGAAATGGTGTTAAATAATGGTTGTTATCGGCTGGAAGGCAAGTTAGTAGCCGTCAATGGAAACAGACTTGAAGCCTACAGAAGATCGGAGAGTATGACATCTGACACGGCGAGCCAGCCTGATAACGTGGCCGATAGGCGCAACCAACGTGACAAGAAATCTGACACTGCCAGTCGGCGTGATAAGAAACCAGACACCGACAGTCAGCGTGACAAGAAACCAGACACCTCCTCCAGTCAGCGTGACAAGACACCAGACACCGCCAGTCAGCATGACAAGAAACCAGACAGCGCCAGTCAGCATGACAAGAAACCAGACAGCGCCAGTCAGCGTGACAAGAAACCAGACACCGCCAGTCAGCGTGACAAGAAACCAGACACCGCCAGTCAGCGTCACAAGAAACCAGATTCCGCCAGTCAGCGTGACAAGAAACCAGACACCGCCAGTCAGCGTGACAAGAAACCAGACACCGCCAGTCAGCGTGACAAGAAACCAGACACCTCCAGTCAGCGTGACAAGACACCATACACCGCCAGTCAGCGTGACAATACACCAGACACCACCAGTCAGCGTGACAAGAAACCAGACACCTCCAGTCAGCGTGACAAGACACTAGACACCGACAGTCAGCGTGACAAGACACCAGACACCGCCAGTCAGCGTGACAACAAACCTGACACCTCCATTCAGCGTGACCAACAAACCTGACACCGCCAGTCAGCGTGGCAAGACACCAGACACCGCCAGTCAGCGTGACAACGTGCCTGGCACCACCAGCCAGCAGTACAAAAGAAAACAACAAGAAAGTGGCATTCCCCTAAAGAAAAGAAAAGTGTACATGGATGACGACAAGAGTAATGAAGATGTTGCAATTACTCTCATGAAGGCTAGTATTAGCATATCATTTGACCCGGTTGGACATAAGTGGCAAGATGAAAAATGTCAGGTCTTTGGTATAAAAGTCAGGAACTATCATAAACAGGCTAATAATAGACCAGTGAGTATTAATGCCCGACCAGACAAAACTGCACAAATGAGAGGCGATGGCAATTGCTTGTTCCAAACATTCAGCTATATGGTATCTGGGGTACAAAGTTACCATACTGAAATAAGACACAGTGTTATACATTATATGTTAACGAAGTGTGGACTATTTGAGGGATATACGGATGAAACTTTAGCGGTGTATCTGAATAAAACCGAAATGTGGAAATGTGGACAATGGGGGACGGATGTGGAAATTCGGGCATTTGCAACCATGTTAAACACCAACGTGTATGTGTATTGCAATTACGGAGGAAGAACATGCTGGACCAAATTTCCGCCAATAAATTCAACGGCCGAAGGCAACGTTTACATGCTGCACCGCAATGACCACTATTAGCCCGTGTTAGACGTTAAAGATGATATATTTAGCAAACCTCCATATTTACCAATTGGCAAATATATTCCAAAACAATTCAAGGGGTATATGTCAGACATCATTCTCGGCGCTGCACTTGTCAACAATTACTGCGATGAGAGAATTTTACAGGAAATAGAAACGTGTCCAGACACCATTTACGTCCATACTTTCAAAAATAACCCATACAATATTCCTGGAACTGAACATATAGCAAAACAGATGGATCCGAATATTTTCAATCTTCTCTGTGACGAAGAGGACTTTGCTACTCACTGGCTGTAATTTTCCATTCCAAAATGTGCAGTTATTGTTTTTGTTTTCCATATTAGCATACTTTATATTACAAATAAATGTCTTGCGTTTTCATTGGTCAAGCGTCATTATCCCGTTATTCCGTTGACAAAATAATGAACTAAACCAATAAATATAGACAACTGTCTTGATGACTTAAAAGCTACACAGTTCGTAGATTTTGACCCCAAGCAATTTATAACGATAATTGTTCATGTTCCGTTATGTAAATGAAATGACAAGAGCTACGCATTATAAATAGTAATAAAATGGTCAACAAAGGGCAATAATTAGCGGAAAATGAAGTTGTAAAATTATTGCATCTGCAGTATTCTAAATTCGTTATAATAGTTCTTGACAGTGTATACTTGGGCATATACCATGTCAGTGCTCATATAACCCCTTGGCTAACGCCTCCGTATACACTGTCAAGAACCAGTATAACTAATAATGTATACTCCATATATAGTTAAAGAGGCGTATCGATTAGAATATGGAACATGCACATATTTACCTAAATTGTAAAGTAATACATGAAATTAAACCGTTGAACAGTGTAAATGGTTTAGAAAAACGGGTACTTGGCGTGACTGAAACGCAAATTTACCACACTTTCACTAAATTAAATGTGTTTGACAATTAACTACGAAACTACTATTTCGCGGGAAAAGTTGACTCTTTTTTACCAATTTTAACGAGACCATATATAGTGTATAGCAATGATTAAATGAATTTTATATAAATGTATTTTGATAGTGAATTTAAGTCGATATGCCTCTATAAGGCATATGGTTAAATGAGTTGTTTATAAAATGTATTTTGATTTAGTAAATTTGATAGTGAATTTACAGTCGATATGCCTCTATAAGGCATATATATTCTATAAGGCGTATTTCATTCTGCTATCTTAAAAACACACAAGAGAAAGCTTGCACCTCGACCGATACTTTTGACTATTTTTACGTTTACTGTAAGGTACGTTTGTATTTTAAATGAATCAAACTTGAGTTATTGTATCAAGTTACTCTGGGGAGATTAAACATTGGACACATAGAGGTAAAATAGATTCAGAATGATAAGACGAAATTAGGTTCGCTAGTTTGCAACAATATTTCTGTACAATTCAGACAGTTTACCTAACAGTCGTTCCTGAGAATGACTAGCACAAGGCTTTGATCTTCCTTAAGAAAATGCCCACTTTCTCACATAACAGATCGGTACTGTGACTCAAATCCACGATCTTTAAACGGTGATAAGGTTTGTGATTACAAGTCGGCGACCTTTACCATCCCACATAGGCGATCTCGCTAGAAAAAGACATGCCAAATAGGTCAGAGTTAAAGGTAACATGTAGAAGATTTGGGTGTACGAGTTCCACAGTATATAACTCTGAAAGTTTCGGAATGTGCGCAATACTATTTCATTTCACCGAGTCTTAAACTGTGAATGGTTGGACTTGATCCACCCATAACATATTAGGCATTCGTATCTGTTAGTGTTTTATTTTCGGTCATGTAAAGGTGGTGTAACGTTATATTTAGACCCCGTCGGTAATTTACATAGGGGTCATTTTACAACGTTGAAAATTGACCTCCTGAGTCATTTCAACGTTACACCACCATTACATGACAGACCCATAAAAAATAAACAACCAAGTCAGTACTGCGACTCGAACCAACGGCCCTAAATCGGTAAGAGCTTTTTAAATTAACGTTGAAATATGACCCGACTGTAGTTGATCAGTTTTCAGACATCCCGTCCATACATTACACATATAGTCACCAATTTTACATATAGACGTTAATAAGCATCTAAAGATGTGTAGCTGGGTTTTAATTTCTATATCTGACCAGTATCTGCAGAGTTATGGCCGATGAATTGGCAAAGAATTAGTATTATTAGCTTGTGGCGCGCTCGAATGTATAACTAAACGTTTATTACTTACAGTCCTGAAAAGATACAGAAATGTTAATCTGTGATCTGTATGGTAATAGGCAAATTGCGTAAGATTATTGGTATCAGTTTTCAACGTTGAAATTTGACCTGACTATAGTTGATCAGTTTTCAACGAGGGTCAAATTTTCACGCATGGATGGATCATTAAATAGCGGGCGGGGTCAGTTTTCAACGTTGAAAATTGATCAGTCATCCGTTGAAAAGTGACCCCTGGGGTCAATTTTTAACGGGGTCAAAATTTAATGTTACACCGGCGTTCAAACGTCCCATAACGTGAATATTCCAATAAACTTATGGTGGCTTTTTGATAGTCGAGTGGAATGCTTTTAATACAAACCGCAATTATACAGATGCATAATGCAGCAGTAATGTATAGCATAACTTGATGAGTTTGTGTGCGTGCGCCTGTTATTACGTAATGCCTTTTTTAGTGTTAAAAATGCAATAACATACCAATAAATAGCCGTGGTCTAGTGGTTCAGCATACACAACTTACAAGTTCAAGGCTGTGGTTCAAATCCCGTTCCGGGCAACTATTTTTGTATCACATATATTCTGGAGCGGTATATTTATCGATGTTACCTGTACGGAGGCTAAATAAAAATATAAAATTTTACGCATCGATTTCTGCTTATATACCGACTTTTGACGTCTTCGTCGATTTGAAACTACTTCACACGTGACTCATTCATATTCGTGAGTTATTACCAGTTGAAATAAGGACTGTGCAGCTTTAAGGCTTATGTTTGATATAATTCTGAATGTGACAAATACTGTATAACATACTGAATATCAGATTGTCAAAATGAAAAGCTATTTTAACTAAGAGTTATCTCGTCAAAACTAGGTTGTAAAATGTAAAACAATCTGACGATTTATGACGCATTGTCCGATAAGTGATATATATAGGTTATCAGACGGCGAGTATTTTGTCATTCGTTCCACAGAAATTACAGAAATGAAGGTCGGATTTACATGTCTCTTGGTGGTTTGTCTTTTCGCTGGTACGTATATGTAGTATAAAGTAAACACATATAAAGTAGTGATATACCAATTATGTTCAATCTTATGACGTAATGGTCAAATGTAACGGGACTGTCCATGTATTAACGGCATACACCTGACCGCCATTGTCGATCATTAAAAGCATAGTGTGTGTTAAGCATAGTGTGTTCTAATTATTATACAGTATTTGCTAGTTACGAAAACGGTATGTCCGATTGTAGTCTATACTGCAACTGAAAACAAATATTGTTTTTACTGAAAGGTAATAATATAAGTTATATTTAAAACAGGAGTCCAGCTAGCAGCTGTCCGGTCAGGATGTCCAGGTGGATTAAAAATGGAAAATTGTTATGCCGATCCATGCTTAATTACATCACCCAAAGGCTGCAATCTTTTAAAGGACGCCCACTGTGTGTATGTACATTCAGAGTCAAACTAAACTTAACATTTGCTACATATTCCCAAACTGTTAAGCTACCTATAAATGTCGTCGATTAGTCAGATTTACGTCTATAATCTGAATGCATGTTAGTAATACGTCGATTGGTCGTGCATAAGCTGCATGTATGTAAGTCACAAGTCGATTGGTCAGATGTACGTGTATATGCTTCATGTATGTAAGTCACAAGCCGATTGGTCAGATGCACATGTATAAGCTGTATGTGTTATAGTGACAATTTGATCGTTCAAATGTACGTGTATAATCTGAATGCATGTTAGTTATACGTCGATTGGTTCGATGTACGTGCATAAGCTGCATTTATGTAAGTCAAAAGTCGATCGGTCAGATGTACGTTTATAAGCTGCATGCATGTAAGCCACAAGTCGATCGGTCAGCTTAACGTGTATAAGCTGCATGTATGTTATTCACAAGTCGATCGCTCAGATGTACGTGTATAAGCTGAATGCATATTAGTCACTAGTCGATCGGTCAGATGTACGTGTATAATCTGTATGTGTTTTAGTCACAATTTGATCGTTCAAATGTACGTGTATAATCTGAATGCATGTTAGTGATACGTCGATTGATTCGATGTACGTGCATAAGCTGCATTTATGTAAGTCTAAAGTCGATCTGTCAGATATACGTGTATAAGCTGCATGTATGTAAGTCACAAGTCGATTGGTCAGAATAACGTGTATAAGCTGCATCTATGTTATTCACAAGTAGATCGCTCAGATGTACATGTATAGGTTGAATGCATGTTAGTCACAAGTCGATCGGTCAGATGTAGGTGTATAAGCTGCAGATATGTTAGTCACAAGTCGATCGGTCAGATGTACGTGTATAAGCTGTATGTTAATCACAAGTCGATCTGTCAGAAGTTCGTTTATAAGCTGCATGTATGTTAGTCACAAGTCGATTGGTCAGATATACGTGTATAAGAAGCATGCATGTAAGTCACAAGTCGATTGGACAGATGTGCTTGTATAACCTGCATGTATGTTTATCAAAAGTTGATTGGACAGATGTACGTGTATAAGCTGCATGTATGTAAGTCACAAGATGTACGTGTATAAGCTGCATGTATGTTAATCACAAGTTGATTGGACAGATGTACGTGTATAAGCTGCATGTATTTAAGTCACAAGTCGATTGGACAACTGTACGTGTATAAGCTGTATGTTAGTCACAAGTCGATCTGTCAGATGTTCGTTTATAAGCTGCATGTATGTTAGTCACAAGTCGATTGGTCAGATGTACGTGTATAAGAAGCATGTATGTAAGTCACAAGTCGATTGGACAGATGTACTTGTATAAGCTGCATGTATGTTAATCACAAGTTGAATGGACAGATGTACGTGTATAAGCTGCATGTATGTAAGTCACAAGATTTACGTGTATAAGCTGCATGTATGTTAATCACAAGTTGATTGGACAGATGTACGTCTATAAGCTGCATGTATGTAAGTCACAAGTCGATTGGATAGATGTACGTGTATAAGCCGCATGTATGTTAATCACAAGTCGATCGGTCAGATGTACGTGCATAAACTGCATATATGTAAGTCACAAGTCGATCGGTCAGATTAACGCGTATAAGCTGCATGTATGTAAGTTGCAAATCGATCGGTCAGATTAACGTGTATAAGGTGCATGTATGTAAGTCACAAGTCGATCGGTCAGATGAACGTGTATAAGCTGCATGTATATAAGTCACAAGTCGATCGGTCAGATTAACGTGTATAAGCTGCATGGATGTAAGTCACAAGTGTACGAGTATATGCTTCATATATGTTAGTCACAAGTCGAAAGAGACAGATGTACGTGTGTAACACTATAGCCTCGCAATTGTACTTAACCTAATAACAGTTTATAAATGTAACACAATCAGAGTTAAAGTACACCCCTGTTAATCCCTAGCCTATTTAATCATGCAATGGGAGTTTCCCAAAACTGTCAGTTACTCGGTGGTTAATCATCTGAACACCTGTAATTGTTTACCTGCTCTAAACTTAGTTTCTCTGCAAGTTTCTAGAATTTGAATTCTGGGAGTGAAGACGTATTGCCGTATTAGGGGAGACCATTCGCCAAAAGGTATTGTGGGTAATATATGCATACAATGATGTTATCACCATGGCGTTAACCTGTAACTACACAGGTCGCTGTTCATATGTGGGGCATGACTAGCTGCCGAAAGGTAGTCTGGGGGAATCTTCTAATATAATACAGAGCGCACGGAAAGTCTAAGAGAGTCGAGAGTCGAGAGTCATTGGTTCAGGAGTAGAGAGTCAGTTTCAATATTTAGTCGGTCTTGTACCTACAAGATGGATCTCCGCAGTCTAATACAGGGTGTGGGATAAGTTAAACTATTCGATGAAAGCTAGTATAGTATGGCAGTTGTTCAGCGTTACATAATAATTTGAGGATTTCGACATTTGAAGGTTTCTTAATACTATTATACTTTGAAAACCTAAGACATTTTAATAATAGGGACTATTTAAGTAGTTAACAAATGGAAGTACTGAAAACACTATTCGAAACGGATATGTGTATCTATAACAGGACGTTCATAGTGTATTATGAATGTATAATTGATCGGACTTTTTTATATTTACCAGTAAATTCTGGAAATCACAACGCGAAGTCCGGACCTTGTTATTAAATGTATCAAGCATGTCATACGACCCCGTAGTGCTACACTCGTATAACCTGCATGTATTTTTAAGTCACAAGTCGATTGATCAGATTAACGTGTATAAGCTGAATGTATGTAAGTTGATCAGTCAGATATACGTGTATAAGATGCATATTTGTCAGTCACAAGTCGATCGGTAATATGTACATTTTTATCCTGCATGTATATAAGTCACTCGTCAATCGGTCAGATGTACATGTATAGGTGCATGTAAGTGAGTCCCACGTCGATTTGTCAGATGTACATGTTTAAGCTCGATTAATGTTAGTCAAACGTCAATCGGCAAATGTACGTTTAAAAAATGCATGTATTTTAGTCAAAGGTCGATCGGTCAGATGTACATGTTTAAGTGCATGCATGTTAGTCACTAGTGGATTTGTCAGATGTGCGTGCATAAGCTGTATTAGTGTTAGTCTCACGTCGATTTGTCAGATATACGTGTAAAAACTGCATGTATGTTAGTCACAAGTCGATCGGTCATATGTATATGTATATGCTGCATGTATGTTAGTCACACGTCAATCGGTCAGATGTACGTGTATAAGCTGCATGTATGTTAGTCACAAGTCGATCGGTCAGATGTACATTTATATGCTGCATGTATGTTAGTCACCAGTCGTTAGAACAGATGTACGTGTATAAGCTGCACGTATGTTAGTCACAAGTCGATCGGTGATGTACGTGTATAAGCTGCATGCGTGTTAGGCACAGGTCGATAGGTCGATTGTACGTGTATAAGCTGCATGTATTTTAGTCACAAATCGATCGGTCAGATATACGTGTATAAGCTGCATGTATGCTAGTCACATGTCATTCAGTCAAATATACGTGTATATACTGCATGTATGTTAGTCACAAGTCGATCGGTCAGATGTACGTGTATATGCTGCATGTATGTTATTAACAAGTCGGTCGGTCAAATGTACGTTTATCAGCTGCATCCATGTTAGTCACAAGTCGATCGATATAAATTGCATGTATGTTAGTCACAAGTCAATGGTCAGATGTACGTGTATAAGTGCGTATATTTAAATCACAAGTCGGTCGGTCAAATGTACGATTATAAGCTCTATGCATGTTAGTCACAAGTCGATCGGTCAGATTTTCATATTGAGCTGCATAAACAAGCCGCATGGTCGAGCTGCATGTAATTAAAATACGCGTCAATTGTTAAAACAAATGTATAAAAGTCAAACAGGAATTGCAGCTTTCAGAGAATACAGTAAACCCAAAAAACACGCAAAAGGACAAACATGAATGGCAATGTTATCAAAAAATAAAGGCATATGACGTCACAAACACAAAAATGGTTGGCAATAGGGCTACCGCCTTGAAACGGTCAGTTGCAAAAAAACGCCGTTGGGGGTTTAAACTAGGTCCTAGAGTGCAATAAACCTCACACTTACCCTACTGTCATCCCAATAAAAGCGGACAGTGTAAATAAAGAAATCCTCGCCATAAACTATTCTCTAACCAATAAGGCAGCAATAATAGGCAATATATGTAAAACTCAAAGATGCTCGTGTATATATAAATACAAAAAAACAATAGCCTAGAAAGCCTAGAGGTACTCAATGGCTTGGCAGAAGCAAGAGCAACAAGGGAATAAACCATAGAGAGCACGACAAGACATGATTGCAGACAAACAACGAACGTCACCGTCGTTTTGGGCTTTAGGTAGACCTCATCATAGGGTCCAAAACCTGTGCAGTCATCGCACAATTAAAGAGTAAAGCATATTGGCGAAATGTAATTGGGTCCACCACGAAGTATACAGTGCGTTGCAAAATGACAGGGTCATAACCTCTTTTGACAAGTTTAACAAGGATATTATGAAAGTGATCATGATCACGGATCTTCGGAAGTTTGTAAATCACATCACCATAGAAGTCAGGTTGTGATCGTTCTTGTCGCAGAAGAGTTCTTATATTAAATTTGTATTTGGAAAGAAGGTCAGGGTTACAATAATACAATTGTGCAAAGGTTTTACGAAGTTTATGGTAACGGTAGCCCTGATGGAGTAGCTTTTTATTTATGCAAATATTACGAATATTAAAGTCCTTAACTCGAAAACAAGCTCTTGAAAAACGAATAAGTAGAGACACATAGACCCCATAAGAAACTGCTCGTGGAACATCACCATCTAAATGCAGATAATTAACAATATCAAACTTAAAATCATCTCTCTTGTAAAATATTTTGCTTATTAGTTCACCATTTTAATAGAGAGTTGTAATTCGAGGAAAGAAGCGTTAATATCAGAAATATTAGCATTGTTAAGTTGAAGTTCTTTAGGATATATATTATTAACCATAGTAGAAAAGAAAGGGTTGTCAATATTCAATATTACATCCGGATATCGAGAGGTGTCATTAAAGGCTTCAATAACATCTGCCTGAGTATGTGGTGAAAGACCCAACATGAGATCTCTTTCATAGCAATATAAAAATCTGCGACAAGGGTTGCACTGTTCGTACCCATAGGGATACCAAAACTTTGTCTATAAACGGTAGTTTCATACCTCACGATAATATTATCTTATAGAAAAATAAATGATTCATAAACTTCATGGCAAGTCCAAATAGTATATTTGTCCAAATTGCAAGCTGCAAGTGTATAATATATATATAAAGAAAAAAACGTGTGTTGCAGCTATCCTTTTTTAGGGAGTGAATGCATACGCTTGATTTCTGTTTATCTCGTCATAGCAAGACGCCCTGCCGTAGTTTGTCTGACGGTTGTCTGTCCTTGGTAGTTCACAAATATTTCTCCCTATATATAATTCTGCTTTGAGAACGTGAATCTCTTACGAGATCCCAATTTTGAAAGTTGCTGTAGTGAGTTCAAATTATCTCCCTTTATTATATTTTCCTGAATTCACAGTATCCCCAAGATCCGGCACCTTTCATTGTCACTGTCTCAATATAGCTGTGTGTGGTTGAAAATATTATCTAATAGAAAAATAAGTTATTCACAAACTTCATGGCAAGTCCACATAGCATAATTGTCCAAATTGCATGATGCACGTGTATAATATATGTATATGTATATAACACGTGTTTTACATGTGTTAAGATGAGCATGTATGATCTACATGGCTACACGTGACATAGTCAAACATAGTAGTTGTGAATAACATAATCAGCAGATATATTGGTTACCAGTCATACGTACACATCTATTATTTACATGCCTAAATTATTAGCTACAAGTAACATGCTCACAATTGTGGATACTAGTTACATGATCAAAAGTATAAGCTAACAGTCACATGCTCGAAAAAATAGTAACTACTAGTCACAGGTTCAGAAACATGCATGACCCTGGCAGTCATCTGTATTTGTATGGCTTCAATGTGTGTGACCTATTGCAGTATATTTGACATATTGCTTTAAGTGTTTGTTGACCTCTTTTACATAATGTTTTCGACCCCAAGCTGTAAAGCTATTTGACACCTTGATGCAATTGTGTTTGGATATCTGCAGTAGGCTATGTTGGCCATGTTCAGTAAGGGGTATTGAACTCGAACAGCAAGACAAGATGTGTAGGCCTTTTGAAGTAAGGTGTTTTGGAATCTTACAGGCAGGTGTGAAGCCTGTTGCAGTAAGAGTAAGTGTTGAGCTCTTGCAGTAATATGTATTTGACGTCATGCAGTAAAATGTGTTTGCCTCTTGTAGTTACGTGTGTTTGCCTCTTCCAGTAAGGTGTGTCGATCCATTGCGGTAATGTGTTTTGACCGCAAGTAGTAAAGTACACTGGGCTCTTGTAGTAAATGTGTTTGACACCTCATTGTAAGAAAAAATTGCGTTTATTTTTGCCTATAAAACATGCTAAGCTTTGTTTGTTGCGTTCATTAATTATCTATCTGAAGCAAGTGCTGCAAAAACTATATACTATCCTAAACTTAAAACTGATTTTGCAGAGCCAACTATTGCGGTGGTTGCAACGCTGAGTGGTACGACGCCGTCGGCAACTTAATGTTGTGTCATCATTAGGCTGTAAGTATTATGTTTGTGTAAACTTGTTATGAAACTGATTCTTATACCACTATGCTATAAATATAACAATGAATTATGTATGTACATATCAATTTTGTTGGTATGCCTAGAGCAGTAAGGTATGCGCATTCATCTAATATCAACATGTCAACTGAGTTTTCTTTAGAAACTATAGAAAACAATAAGCAAGAAACATCAATCCCAAATGTTTCAAACCAATCTGAAAACACTTTTTGAATTGTATAATTCATTTTAAAAGCACGTCCTAAATATACTGGAACGTGTCCTTGTTCTATAATAACTAGTTCAGTTTAGAAATTGCCTTTTTTTCTTTTGCAGGTGTGAGTTTTACATAAAAGAAGAAGAAAAAATACAACTTTTACCGCTTTTATTAAACCACTCTTAAATGTTAAACAAAATGCCGTAATAAACGAACTCAAACAATAAAAAAGCATCCTTTTTGGTTTACAACCTTCAGTGTAGTATATTCAAATATACATTTTATATAAAATCATGATAACGTATAGTATGTTCAATGAAATTATTTATGAAATGAATGATACATTCTTCAAATTATAAGTTTCATCTCACGGGCGTGTAGTGGAATCTATGATTTAGATATATTTTGAACTATCTATACCTGTATACCTGATCAAATCTCGTGTATTACACTAGGATCTAAAGACTGTTTATCCTAGTTTTGGCGGTTATTTTTAAAAAGGAAATCTTCCGAAACTAAACAGGGGTTGTTTGTTAAAGAGGACAGGGATGTATAATCGTACGGTTTACATATCGACAAACGTTGTTGACAAATTCAAATAAAATATCAAATAAATATTTGTTTTTGCATTATTAGTTTAAAATAGCAGCTTAGTAAGTATTTAGTATACGTCTAAGACATGTAAGTATAGTTTTAACCTTATCTCTGAATAAATGTTTAATATTTAGATGATATTTGTTTGTTTTTCTCTTCGAGATGAAAATGAGTCCTAAGTTCTCGACAAACCAACACATATTTTATTTATTATATACTGACAACCTGGAAATCTATTACGTGGTTCGAGTATTAACTTTCATACCCCGTCCAACCCCTTCTCCAAGAATCGAAAACGGGGTTGGCTGGGGTATGAAATAAATCCATAATTTTGTCTTAAAACGTTTGCATATTGTAAAAGTAAAACATTTAATAGGTAATTTTAAATTAGTTATAACACTATTTAAGTAAAAAAAAAATTTAACATGTAATATTGTCAAATATCCGTTATAAAATGCTGCTAATATAAGCTTTCCCATCACGTAATTGAATTTAGGCGGGACCACGTAATACTATGCAGAACAAATCTAATACGCCAAACCAACGTCAACAACGTAATTAATGTCAACAGTTGCATGACGTCATTTTGATATTATATTTTCACACATGAAATATAAACAATGAAAATATAAGGTTTTATTTTAATCATACAATCCACTATTTCACTGGAAAGTATATAATGCATAGAGTATCTTACATGAGTGCTCATTCATTATTGAATTTATTAAACGAGTTGGCAACACATATTCTATTGCGAGGCTCTTGCCGAGCATTATATCATTTTTTGCGAACGAGTTTAATAAATTCAATAATGAATGAGAACGAAAGTTAGATTCTATTTATCGCACAACTTATCACGTCACATTAAGTCAGAAAAAGTACACTAACGTGACGTCCATGACGTCATTAAAGTTATGTTATACCACTAGTGGACTATCGAAAATATTGAATGGTGTTATTACACTCCCACACCGCATGTTATGTGATAAAGAGTATTACCAATCTATGTTATGGGCGTTAGCCGGGTTCGAAGTGAATGAGATGCGTTGCACTTTATATAACCTCTCATTAAACCGAGTCTGCTACATTTCTCTCTTGTTTGTATTTGTTGTTTCCATGGGAACCACTTTACCTTATTATTTATATTCATACTCAAGTTTGTTTAATGATGTGGTGGCTGTGAACAGTCGCCCTGAATACGTATCAGTCTTTCCCCGTTTAAGAAGTATTGCCGACAATTTATGCATTGCCACATCCGCCTGACAAAGTATAACATCTGTCAATGCATGAACCACACTTATTTAATTATTTAATTAAGGAATGCTAGTGTACATTAAAGTTATTCGTCATATAGTATTTCTTCATTACTACTGTCTATACCTATTAATTCATATCGGTTTTAAAGCTGCCTGAAATTCAACGAAACTATCGCGTTGGCGAGTTTTCGCGACCAGATTATTTCATTTACAAACATTAAACGAAAAACACTAAGGCCGAATTTAGTTATTTTCATGCTTTCAAAGTTCTTTGGTTGAATCTCCGTGTTATCTCTGTTCAGTTAAAAACTGGACCGATCAATAAGACAAAATACCGTAATGGATTATATGGTTCACGCTGTTGTTATCCGAATAAACGGGACCTTGCAAAAAAAGAAATACCCACCAGGATGTAACCGCTCACGATGTATGCAGCAGTAATACGGGTGAAGCCGCGTCCGGCGAAGCCCTCTTGCAGTAACGCGAGTATGAAAACTTACTTGTTTTCCCACATACCACACACTATGCGATATTTATTTTTCGTCGTGTTTCGCGCCGCCATTTTCAATCCGTAGGCTGGACAGCAGACGTGAAATGAAGGGCAAAGTTTTAGGTACATAAAGTGGAAGATCAGTCAATTTCGTACGTTTAATTTTTTCTATTTTTTATTTTCGGTCTTTATATTGAATTTTAAGCGTAAATGAAACATTTAATTACAGAAATATAACATTATATAAATACCTACTGTAAAAAGAGAGAGTATTTATCGAAATAAAGTAAAATTTGATCGCACGGGTGGTCACGTGATCAAAATATCATCACGTGATGTGATGACGTCAAACTTCGGATGATACTAGCCCCGGTAGATTCCCGGTTATTTTGCGGTTGAAAAAGGATGGCAAATGTAATTCATGAGTGTGTTGATGTTGCTGATGATTTAATGATTTATTTATGTATTCCATTTTGGAAGAAAGGAATAGTGTAATTAAGTCCTCAATATTGGTTTCAAGTTGAAGCACTTGATGTCTACTAATATATAATATAAGGTAAAGGTAAATAGTGTTTAAACGTGAATGTTTGAATGTATGAACAACAATATTTATTTTTCTCTCAGGATTTAATCTGTTCTGATATATATTTACTTGTTTATATACCCGTTGACATGGTTGACGGGCATTTGTTGATTAACATATATAGTTTATATTACTACCATATCATCCTTTATTTTTAATAGTTTTATCTATATATTAATATTAACATTTATTTACTACTTAATTTCTTCATCTTTCGTCGGTTTTTGCGCACAATATGACCTATTTATGTGTCGACGGGCCGTAAAATTCCATTGATTCATTCATTCATTCAAAAGCGGGCCACAATTATTGCATAATGTTGCCCGACACGCTAGGGGTGTCCGGAGACATTCCAGTAACATATGGCAGTGTTGGTTTGTCCTCTTTAATTGTACGATGACCGGACAGCTGTGGACCCTATGGTGACGCCTACCTAAAGCCCATTGGGACAGTGGCGTTTGATGTTTGTCTATGATCTTTCTTGTCGTGCCCTTAATGGTTTATTCTCTTGTTGCTCTGGCTTCTGCCAAGTCAGTGAGTACCTTCATTGTGGCTTTCTAGGCTATTGATTTGTTTTGTATTATATTTACACGAGCATATTTGTGTTTTACTTATATTGCCTATTGATGCTGCCTTGTTGGTAAGAGATTAGATCATGGCGGGGATTTCTTTATTTACACTGTCCTGTTTTAATGGGATTACAGTAGGGTAAGTGTGAGGTTTGATGCACCCTAAACCCCTAGTGGCCTACTTTGTCACTGACCGTTCCAAGGCGGTAGCCCTATTGTCATCCATTTTGTGTTTGTGATGTCGTTTTCATTTTATTATTACTTTTGCCTTCTTGTTTGTTGTTTGCATGTTTCTGTGTTTTGTGGTTGACTGTCCTCCTTGAATGCTACTTTCCCTGTCCGATCTTCTTAAATTTCTTTGTAATCGTGATAATAACATTAACTAGGACCATATACCCTATATTCTTTGCTACTTTGACTAATTGTGGTCAGTTTTTAAGACATGTCTTTTTTTCTCCATTTCTTTTTCCTCCTGACAAGTTTTCAGGGCGTTGCTCGTAATGTTGTAGTAATTTCTGACTAGGCTTCTACTGAAAACATTCTAGGTAAGAGGTTATGAACATGTAACACTTGCTTTCTGTCCTTAATTCTTCTCTGAACATTGTTGTGCTTCCCTTTCATTACAGTTGCATTGTCAGATGAATATGTAATGTACTGCACCCATGATATATCCTTAACCGTATCCTGCATAACTCTGTCAAGCATTTCAAATGCAGATGCTGATTCTTCTTTGCTTTCATGTGTAATTATAGCCTATATTTGTAGACAATTGTTTAATCAAAACATTTAGAAAACAGTTGCTCATGTTCTCCGGATGATATTTTACCAATGTATCTAATCAAAATAATCAAACCCAGATCAAATGTATCCTCTTCATCATTATTCGTAACTGCCATATGTGGCAATGCCATACCAAGGAAATTTACCCTTTTATATGTGGCAAAACCATACCAAGGAGATTTACCATTCTGCATTAATCATTAACACATTGTTCAACACTCGTAGAAGCAATTGCACCATTATTATGTGTGTAGCTTGTGTTCGTCACGTCATACCTAGATTTTGATTTTTTTTTGCAGAAATGGGGACCAACATGATTACTAATTGTGATTGGCATTGAGTTATGTTCTACCACAAATGTATAGCATTACATATTTGGATGTGGGTGACAAGACAGTCGCGAAACTTTCATTTATTATTGACACTAAATATATTTAAATTAATTAATATGATTACATATTTGGAGGTGGAACAGTGGCTAACTTTTACTTTATCTAGTGAATTTAAGCAATTTAGGTACTAACGTAAATTCATTTTATGGTGGGGAGAGAAAATGATTCAATATCTCTATTACATAACATATTTGGAGGTGGGTGACATTGCAGTCGCTAATTACCTTTTATTTATTATTAATATCAAATATAAAGAAATTTAAAATAAATTAATATTGCAAGGCCGGTGACATGATAGTCACTAACCTTTTCATTATCAAAACATCCTTCATAACAAAGTCAGATATGAAACATCATAAACAATGTCAAATTCTGGAACAAAGACAGCCTGGACCTAGATACACATGATGGCAAGTTGCACTTATATATATATATATTGATGCTGCCTTGTTGGTTAGAGATTAGATCATGGCGGGGATTTCTTTATTTACACTGTCCTGTTTTAATGGGATGACGGTAGGGTAAGTGTGAGGTTTGGTGCACCCTAGAACCGGTTTAAACCCCCAGTGGCCTACTTTGCTACTGACCGTTCCAAGGCGGTAGCCCTATTGTCAACCCTTTTTGTGTTTGTGATGTCGTTTGCATTTATTATTGCTTTTGCCTTCTTGTTTGTCTGTTTGCGTGTTTGTTTCTGTGTTTTGTGGTTTACTGTCCTCCTTGAATGCTACTTTCCCTGTCCGATCTTTTTATATTTGTTTTGCACATGACACATACTTGATTGTTAAGGTAACTGCATTCAATTTGAATGAGTATTGGCTATCACTGTTCAGTTTAATAGAAATTCGAGATCTAGAGACATGAAATCTGCATTTTAATTTATTACATAACTTTCTGTGTGGGAAATATATTTGTCATGTTGCACTAGTGTACTAGATATGCAAAGACAGGCCGAATAATTGTTCTTTCTTTTCCGTTAAGTTCAATGTGCATTAAAAATACAGTATTATGCTAGTGCATAAAATACACGTCTAAGAACGACAAGACAATTTTTTGATATGTGCCATCCTCCACCTAGGGTGCATCTATAAACGTCCGTATGTAAAAGAAAGCACCCAAAGAGGTCAAATAAATGAGCCTAAGTATTATGCTAACCCTGCATCACATCGTTTCGCTCTAATTTAAAATAGTTAGCTTCGCCCGTCTTGAGGCTTTGCCTTGTTCAAATGGACCTGTACAACTGACTACGATAACGGCTATGACTTCAGACTAAATGCTAAGCACGAGAAAATGTTGGGGGCTGATCTCAAAGTTGTATAATAACCTCGGTTTTAGTAGGTTCACAGGGGTTTGTGTAGAAAAATGTCAATAAAAAATCAATTTAAAAAATACATATTATTTATATTTCTGTCGATTTATATTTCTGTTAATATATATATACATATATATATATACGTCATATGCATCAACCTTTCAGACTATTTTTTCTTAATACAGTCTTCGATACAACCACCCAGACTCGGATGGAGTTTTAAAGGAGCTTGCCTGGATAATTCATCACTTAAAACGTTTCAGAGGAGGGTATACAGATGCAGATCCAAGATTTTGGTTGGAGTATTTGTGTGCGGAAGGGGCGGAGGCGGAGGTAGCGGACGATCCCTCGAAATAAAATGTTTTCTACATGACGTTTAGTGAATTATATTGTATTTTTCCAGAATAGTTTTATATTAAATCCAATGATGACTAAAAGTAGAAATGGCGCTCGACCCAGGTAATCCGGCATGCATAGGTTATACTTGTGGGATTTTAGAGGGTGGGGGTGCTGGGTCCGCCTTATCCCTGAATCCGCCTTAGTACATGATAAATACACTTTATCCCCTATGTCTAACCCTAAAATTGCCGCCTTAACCGAGATAGTGAAGACGCTGCGTTTAAAACCGTCTCGCCTCTCACTCCTGCGGTTCGAATCCCACCGGGACCTCGAATTATCAATTGATAAAATGTCAATTCTTAATGTGTTCTTTTGTGGTGTGGAAAAATATTTATATTTCCTATTTTAGATTATCTAAATATAATGAATGAAACTAAAACTATCTATTATTTACAAGAATATTCATTGCGGGACAGCAATTTGTGCTATCCGAGGGTACGCACCAGGATACATTTAAAGAGTCAAACGGCAATTTTGCTTTTTGTTTAAGTCACGGCATTATGTTAGTTTTTTTAAACTGTTTACACATTTGAATAGTGCAAATAAATTGCTTTACATATTCCTAGCTATTGCACCAATAAATGTATTTAAACCTGTGGTAGTACTGAAAACATTCAAATTGTACTACCTTTTATTTCAATATCTGACTTTAGGGTTTTGAAAAACTAATCGTGCAGCGCCTGCACTTATCGCCTTGAATGCACACTAGAACAATCAAATTTATCAGTTAACCCTAACATCGATGATGAGTCCGTCACTATTGAAGGTTGGATTTTTCTTTTACAATGTATGTAATACATGAGTGCTCATTTATTAAAGATTTTTTTCGCATCTTTTTCGGCGTTTATGATGTTTTAAACGTCAGTAGTAAATGGCGTAATCCACGAATCGCGTTAGTGCTTTATGGTAAATTTGCCATTAATTACCGGCGTTTAAAAGAAAATAAACGCCGGAAAAAACACGCTGTCGCGGGTTTTTCCATTTAATATCCAAAACCGAATAAAGAGCGAAAGGTAAAGGGTATTAATTCTTGTATATACATAATTTTTCCGTCGCTATAATTGTATCTGCAACAATTCTAATGATAACAAAAAGGAAAAGAGAAACCACTACTGTCAGTGTCTTTTTATGCAGTGAAATATCCATTATCTCTGTTAATGTTTACCACCACTCAATTACATGTAAGCCTCCGAGGTGTAGTCGAATGTAGTTCCCATAATAAAAAGTAATCCCTCCTTTTGTGATGAAAATGGGCATTATAAGTAGGGGAAAACTGCCCATTTCTATTTGATTTTGTGGTTGTATGTATAAGAGCGTATTAATAAGTTTAACTGGATCACTGATGAACATTTTTGAAATTTCGACTCTTTGCTTACACGCTGTGAACAATGAAAACAGTCAATAAATGAAAACAGCTGTACCCTTGACCTGTTTAGTAAACAAACAAGAACTTTTTTACATGTCTTGTGATCCCACCTTTTCTGGTGATTTTTCAAGTGGAAAATTAGTTTTCTATATGAACATTACAATGCTGCATTATCCATACTTGTGTTGAATTTGAAGCAAATCATTTATATGTGACACTTTAACACTGGTGTCTATGGGGAAAATAATTAGTTGTTTAACACCTTAAGACACACCGGATGCAAGCGCAGTATCTGCATGCAGTGCGTGCAGTCCGTTCACCTCCTTGAAGCGGAATAGCCACTTTCTATGCGTGCGCAGCCGAGCGTAAATAGTCCATCCTACTTGAAAAAAAGAAGTATATTCGAGATTAAGCGCTATATTGTTTCAAAGGAAAGTATCAAGCAATTGCAAAAAAAAATAAAATAATTAAACCAGTTTGCATGGTATGAAGCGAATATCAACTTTATTAGGTGAGGCTTAGAAAAGGAAGCATGGCGAATGGTCGTTTGTAAAAATGATATATTGCTCTGCAAACCATCTCATGATATGATCTATGCCACTAGTTTAATGAATTCTAAAATAATGATTCTTGGTTGTTTGGTTGAA
>JAWPHD010018010.1:0-41852 GCA_037043455.1 Cyrtodaria siliqua
GAAACCTGTAGCTGTAATGTTCATTTTGGTGATTTTGACCAAGGATACTGACCACATATGACCAAGGACCCTCCCCAAGGGAGGACGATCACAATACACATTTCATATTGTATGCATATTCATTCATTATAGCCTATAAGACATTGCATTAACATTTTTGAAACTGGCAGATTTAATGTTCATTTTGGTGAATTTGACCTTTTGATCTTGATCTTGCCCCTGGGGTCAGACCCTGGATTCGAAACCATCCTTGTCATTTAATTATCCTATTTTAAAACAGACACTGTGCCAAATATGAGCATCCCTTTCAACTAATGAAGGAAGAATTCAAGTTACAGGCAAAACCGACTGACTGACTGACGCACACACAGGACCAACCACAGTATTAAACTCCATGAGATGAAATTAAAAAATGTATTTCTGCCATAATAAACATGTCATTTGATAGAAATATTATACCATCTACTCTTCACAGTGTGAATCGGCATCTTTTGAACACTCGCTTCATTGGGTAAATTTGGTTTAATATTTAATGAGAAAATATTAAAATATCATTATTTAGTTATCTATCTTTACTCAGTGTCTTTTTCCTATCATTTCAGGCCTAGTAGACACACGTGTGAATAGTTGCAGGGAAATAATGATGTGTAAATGATTTTGGAGAGATTTTGCCTGGTTATCTCTCACGCAGTGTAACAGTGCAGAAGATCTCGAGATAGACGGAGACACTAGAAGCACAATTTATTTTGTCTTTGTTGACAGGAAATAAACACTGGAAGAACACATAATTGGTGACGTAAATGACATAGTATGATGACTATCAAGTGTGGATCAAGAATTTCATGGGGGGAGATGACATATTATGAAGCATGGATCAAGGATTCCAGGGGTGAATTGATACAGAATCAAGTGTGGATCCAGGATTAAGGAGTTGAAATGATCAAGGATTTAAGGGGGTGAAATGACATAGTATCAAGTATGGATCACGGATTTCAGGGGGTTTGAAATGACGCAGTATGACTGTATCATGTATGGATCCAGGATTAAGGGGGTGAAATGACACAGTATCATGTATGGATCCAGGATTAAGGGGGTGAAATGACACTGTATCATGTATGAATCCAGGATTAAGGGGGTGAAATGACACAGTATCATGTATGGATCCAGGATTAAGGGGGTGAAATGACACTGTATCAGGTATGGATCCAGGATTAAGGGGGTGAAATGACACTGTATCAGGTGTGGATCAAGGATTTTAGGGGGGTGAAATGACATAGTAAGACTTCAGTGTGGATCAAGGATTAAAGGGGTAAAATGACATAATCAAGTGGGGATGAAGGATTAAAGGGATAAAATGACATTATCAAGTGTGGATGAAGGATTAAAGGGGTAAAATGACATTATCAAGTGTGGATGAAGGATTAAAGGGGTAAAATGACAGTATCAAGTGTGGATCAAGGATTTCAGGGGGTGAAATTATATTAAAAACGTTGCCAAGCAGGCTGATCTTATGGGGCGATGCATTTTAAAGGCGTCGCAAGTCCATGTTTGAGGGCAAAACTATCATGAATCTGCGCCTGAGTGTTGAGTATTGACATTTTTTGTGCATTGATGCTGCCAACAATCAGCGTTGTGTGTTTTATTTCACAATAACATCATGCAACTGTTGATGTTATCGACATCATGGCATCAGTGTTAATGCGTGTGACTTTTATCTGCCCTGATGTGTAAATTCAGATTATTCAACGCCTGTGTAACACACTTATAACCCTATCTGGTATGCAATAACAAGGTTTCTGACAGGAGCTGACATTGAGTACTACAAAAATTCTCCATGGAAACAGTCTCCATGAAATAAGTCTCCTTGGAAACATTTCCAGTCTCCGTGAAGTCACACACAAGGCTGGAGTGTAATATGTAATACAATGTGACACTTCGTTATTTTAAAAGATCTTGAAAATAGAGTAATATAGAAGTTTCTGTGATCAAGTGTTACAACATGATGATACCTCAGTGGGAACTGACACTACAGTTAAATAGGACATGAACGGGTGGCCTGAATGCTCAAGAAATGGTCCAGCGTAAATGATAAAACAGTGAGCAACTAATGATATGTGCTAACTGAATGAATAATATACACAATGATATAATTAGTACCAGACCTGTTTGGTGTGTAAGAAGTGAATTCTGCACAGCACAAGAGAAATCACGGATGAGCGATCGGATGAGGGATCCGTGGGGATGGGTGATGGACCTGACCCAACTTAATTGTTATTTTCTTGGATGGAATAATTTTGAAATTGTTATTTATATTTTGTACAACATATTTTGTTTTAAAGAAATGTTTTAGGATATATTTAGACTGGTGCTATAAATTTGTTGGTTTGTCTGCATTATTGTAGAAAATGTATTGCAATGTAATGGGGTCTTGTGTTGACAATTAAGGCAGATTGTTCATATTTACACTAACCTATCTGTGTTAACACCAAGATTTTATATTTACTGTTACCGGTATACTTTACTTATGGTTCCCGAAAAAATTTGGGGGAGCATGGAGTTGCCGCTTTGTCCGTCCGTCCGTCATCTGTCCGTCAAACTTTATTTGTCCAGAGCTGATGAGAATTGGAATGAAACTTCGCAAAATGATAGAGGACAATTTGAGGAAGTGCAGAGCATTATAAAGAACCATAACACTTTATCTTCTTCAAAATAGATTTTATTGCCCTTTTGTAATTTTATACTTATAATTCTTGTCCGGAGCATAACTTGAAACCTGCATGTGAGACTGGTATGAAATTTTAATAAATGATATAGGGCAGTGATAGTAGATGCAGAGCACAAGAACCACAACTATATCTTCATTCAAATTATAGTTATTGCCCGATGAAATTTTATACTTTTATTTCTTGTCCATAACATTGACTTGAAAACAACTAATGGTGGTGAACAGAAACTTCACACAATGATAAAGGTGGCGAGAGGAAGTACATTGCTTAAGAACTTTAACTCAATCTTCGTTCAAATTAGAATTATTGTCCTTTGTAATCTTATACTAAAAATTCTCGTCTGGAGAGTTATTGTCCTTTATAACTTTCTACTTATAATTCTTGTCTGAAGCATAACTTGAACAATGACAACGATGACATAAGGACTGGAATGAAACTTGACTTCAAAGAGGGCATTGATAGGAAGTGCAGAGCATGATAGAGGTCATTGCAAGAAGTGCAGTGCGCAAGAACCATAACTCGTGTCTTCATTCAAATTAAAGTTATTGCGCTGTATTTGTATACCATTTGTAAAAACTCGGGCAATTCCAGCTACGTTCGAAATCACACCTTGTGTGTATATATCGACAAATTGGTATGTTCAAAATCTGGAAATTTTGTTAACAAGAAGGCAACATGACTGACAGAAAATAATGCGCTGTTGCTATATAACAATATGACTGTTAGCGCCACACGCGATGATGTATGATTCGCATTGCATGTTTGTTATATTACTTTATCACATAACATGTGGTGTGGAAGTGTAATAACACCATTCAATATTTTCGATATTCCACTAGTGGTATAACATAACGTTAATGACGTCATGGACGTCACGTTAATGTACGTTTTCTGACATAATGTGACGTTATATGTTATGTAATAAATAATCGGCTCATCAGCCGAGCCTCGCATTATATGATTTTGCCAATTTGTTTAATAAATTCAATAATGAATGAGTACTCGTGTAAGATCCTCTATATACAGATGAAGTTTCATCAATGCCTTTATGTAAATAAACTGTAGATGGAGCAATCAGCTAAATGACATTGCAAAACCTCAATGATAACTTTGATTTCGAATGCAAATTCCTTTTGGCAGGAACCTAAGGCACCGCCAAGCTAGTATGACATACCTAATATGGATTCCTTCTAGATACATTCGAAATATGCTTCCAAGAAGTTATTGAGATGTTACGAATAATTTTGTACTTATAATACTTCTTCAGAGAATAACTTGAAAAACACTAAAAGGAACTGGAATGAAACTAGTGCAGAGCACAAGAACTATAACTCTTAATTTAGCTTTAGTAAATACTGAATTATCCCTCTTTGTATACTTCGGTAATTTATATAACATGTTGATCAGACATTTCTTGTCTGGAATGTAATGGAATGTCATTCTTCGTTTATTTGATATGCAACAGCATGACATTACTTTTGATCTTTGTCTAAGAAAATCACTGATTATGTAATAACAAACAGATAACTTTATTATGTTGCAATTTTCCCTTTCTGATATGATTTCATTCACACAGAACATCCACTTTGGGGCGCATCCATTGTTTCTAACAATCTTGTATTTCTTTGGACATCTTGAAGTACTAATCAGGGCTCGAATTTAGCACTCGCAAACTCGCAACTTGCGAGTTGTTTTGAGAACATGCAAGTTGAAATTTTCAGCTCTCGCAAAAAAAATGCAAGTACATCTTTGTGTACAAATTTAACATGATTGATAGATTACTCAGATAACAACAGGAGCGAGTTGTTGTCATTTACAACACAATCTAATAGGAGTGTATGGCACAAATGGCTTTGACTGGAACAATGCACTTTTGCAAGTTAAACATATTTGCACTCGCAAAAAAAAAGCGAGTAAAAAGCTAAATTCTACCTCGGGTAGAATTTAGATTTTTACCCTGATAATTAAAATTACATCTCAATACAATAAACCTTCAGCATCAGTTTGACTTTATACCTGCTGCATGTATTTGAAAAAAGGTAAGACCATAATAAATTAATTGCTAGATTCTCATCTCCACCCATCCCAGTTTTTTCATGCCGCTCCGTTAATTTTTATTTCTAAATTTGCTGAAAGTTTGAAACACTATTAAAAATGTGTTTTCGATCTTGGAATAACTCAGTAGTATGTCTTACAAGTTTTGCCTTGTGCCAAAGCCATTTTCCATTTGTCGTATAAAATAAAACATAAAAATATAAAATTTCACACACACACCCCACCACCCCCGCCCCTATTTTGAACTAAATTTGGATGAGTTTTTCATGCCGCTCCAGTAATTTTTATTTCTTAAAAAAAAAAAAAATACTGAAATTATGAAACACTATTAAAAATGTGTTTTCAATCTTGGAAGAACTCAGTAGTATGTTTTACAATTTTTGCCTTGTGCCGAAGCCATTTTCCATTTAAAGTCGTTTAAAATAAAACATAAAATATAAAATTTCACACACACACCCCACCACCCCCACCCCTATTTTGAACTAAATTTGGATGAGAAACTAGCAATTAATTTATTATGGCCTAATACAATTTTTTTTTTTTTAAAGTTTTCTTGATTATTCTACATATAATTAGTACAATTCATAACTTTCACATGAGATGATGACATCATCAAAATAATTTGACCAATCATTGATCAATAAAATAAAAGACCTCAGCATTCTGGTAGTGGGTAAACTCGGTGTTTATCATTGGTGCTTAACAGACTTTAGCCCTCTATAAAACTAGTTTGTAGTGATAATTATATTAAAAGCTTTGTTTTTTGTGTACATCTATGTATCTTCTTTTGGTGTTGTCTGATTTTAAAACACCAATATGGATACATTTAATTTAAATCATGGTCTAATATTTTCGTTTTTCATATCGAGATTGAGGATAAAGTCCTGAGTAAAACCCTGTAATTTCACCTCCTGAATATCTTGACCTACAGGAAGTTGTCTGGATGTGAAAGTTATGAATCATTTTATAAAACATAAAGCAATATAGAACAAAAATATGTAACCATTGTAGAAAAATGGGATCAAGATTGCCATGTGACCATTTAAACAAAATTTTGGCATTTACCGAGTTCCCAGTTTTTTGATCTTCTGGCCAAAGGCAACAATGGCATATGCAATAGCAAATAGTCATTTGTCCATCATCTGTGAACATTTTACTGATTTTCTAAAACTGAGTTTGATATTGATGCCCATAATTATGTCAGAATAAGGGAATTTCATTTTGTTTACAAAATAACTTTAATAATTGGCTTATCATTTCCACCAAATTTTATTAAATTTTATTTGAAGGTTTGATGCTTTTAAACATATTTTATTTCTCAGATACACAATAGAAGGAAAATATTTAAAAATAGAATTAAATTTAAGAATGAAATTTCTATACATAAGATCTCGGATAACTTGTCCGGGAACTTGTGAAACTTAAATATGAATAATAAACAGACAGTGTTCATTTTTTATTTCTGGTAAATAACTTGCAAACTGATTGTTTCATATTGAAATAAATTGTGTGTTGAGATTTTTTGTGTAATATTTTGTAGCAATGTTTATTGCCACTAATAAATATATAAATAAATAAATAAAACAATAAACTTCATTCTTCCTTGTATTTCCATGCAAAAAGTAGGGCGATACAGGCCTTTCTGGGCCTCTTGTTGTAGCAAGTAGGGCGATACAGGCCGTTGTAGCAAGTAGGGCGATACAGCCCTTTCTTGGCCTGTTGTTTATTGTTAATGATCATTGTTTCATGTATTCTATTTCAGTGTATTTATATAATAGTTGAACCATTCCAAACTTACACTGTCATGATTCTGAATTGTTGCCCCGTGTTCCGGTTAAGTTATGTTTGGCAGAGTAATGGACCCTTATACAAAAACTTTGTCCGGAATGGTTCTCCTGAACTCTTGGATGGATTTCAATGAACTTGACAGGGATGATCAGTACCAAGCCCAGTTATGCATGTCATCGCCATGTTCCAACTGATTGATATTTGGCTGAGTTATGACCCTTTATAGGTTTAATTCACAAACTTTGTCCGGACTAGTTCTCTTGAACCCCTGATCGAATTACATTGAAACTTGGGAATGATGATCAGTGCCAAGCCTAGTTGTGCATATCACTGTCGCGTTCTGCTTGAATGATATTTCGGGCAGTTATGGCTCCTTATACAGAAACTTTGGTCGGACTAGTTCTGAACCCTTACCTGGATTTCTGTGAAACTTGGCAGGGATGGTCAGTACCAAACCTTGTTGCGCATATCGGTGTGTGTTCTATATGAACAATCTTTGTCAGAGTTACGGCCCTTTAAAGGCTTTAGTACATAAACTTTGTCTGGAGTAATTCTTCTGAACCTGTGGCCGGATTTCAACGAAACTTAGAAGGGATGATCTGTACCAACCTTAGTTGTGCATATCATCATCATGTTCCAGTCAGATGATTTTTGGATTTATTGCCCTTTCCCTAGTGGGGTAAGACATCTGTTTTTAATAAAAGTTCTGAACACTAAGCTGGATTTCAGTGAAACTTGGCAGGGATGATTAGTATCAAGCCTTGTTGCGCATATCGGTGTTATGTCCTGTATTAATGATTTGAGTCGGAGTTTACTTGTGCATATCATCATCATGTTCCAGTCAAATAATTTTTGGTGGATTTATTCGAGAATCCAAAATTTATAGACACAACCAGCCAGGCCAAACCACAAAACTGGAGCATCGAATTGACAGAAGCCATAGAGTTTTAAAACTTCACAGTTGTTTACATCTACATGACTGAAGCCATAGACCTTTCTAATGTCACACACTTGTTTACATCTACATGACAGAAGCAGAAAAGCTCTCAAACTTCACGCTTGCTTACATCTACATGACAGAAGCAGTAGAGCTTTCAAACTTCACATTTGCTTACATCTACATGACAGAAGCAGTAGAGCTTTCAAACTTTACACTTTCTTACATCTACATGACAGAAGCAGTAGAGCTTTCAAACTTCACACTTGCTTATATATGCATGAAAGAAGAAGCAGTAGCGCTTTCAAACTTTAGACTTGTTTACATCTACATAACAGAAGCAGTAGAGCTTTCAAATTTCACATGTGCTTACATATGCATGACAGAAGTAGTAGATCTTTCAAACTTCACACTTGCTTACATCTACATGACAAAAGAAGTAGTAGAGCTTTCAAATTTCAAACTTGCTTTCATATACCTCACAGAAGCAGTAGAGCTTCCAAACTCCACACAGCTTACATCTACATGACAGAAGAAGCAGTAGAGCTTTCAAATTTCACACTTGGTTACATCTACATGACAGAAGCGGTAGAGCTTTAGAACTTTAGACTTGTTTAAAGCTACATGACAGAAGCAGTAGGGCTTTCAAACATCACATTTGTTTACGTCTACCTGACAGAAGCAGTAGAGCTTTCAAACTTCACACTTGTTTACATATACATGACAGAACAAATTTCACACTTGCTTACATATAATTGACAGAAGTGGTAGAGCTTTCGAACTTTAGACTTGTTTACATCTACATGACAGAAGGAGTAGAGCTTTCAGACTTGTTTACATCTATATGACTGAAGCCATAGACCTTTCTAATTTCACACTTGTTTACATTTACATGACAGAAGCAGTAGAGCTTTCAAATTTTACGCTTGCTTACATATACATTACAGAAGCAGTAGAGCTTTCAAAGTTCACACTTATATCTGCATGAGAGAAGAAGCAGTAGAGCTTTCAAATTTCACACTTACTTATATCTGCATGAAAGAAGAAGCAGTAGAGCTTTCAAAGTTCACACTTAATTATATCTGCATGAAAGAAGAAGCAGTAGAGCTTTCAAATTTCACACTTGCTAACATCTAAAAAACAGAAGCAGTAGAGCTTTCAATCTTTACATTTGCTTACATCTACTTTACAGAAGCAGTATAGAGCTTTCAAATTTCACACTTGCTAACATCTACATGACAGAAGCAGTAGAGCTTTCAAATTTCACACTTGCTAACATCTAAATGACAGAAGCAGTAGAGCTTTCAATCTTTACATTTGCTTACATCTACTTTACAGAAGCAGTATAGAGCTTTCAAATTTCACACTTGCTAACATCTACATGACAGAAGCAGTAGAGCTTTCAAACTTCACACTTGTTTACATCTACATGACAGAAGCAGTAGAGCTTTTAAACGTCACACTTGTTTACATCTACATGACAGAAGCAGTAGAGCTTTTAAACGTCACTTGTTTACATCTACATGACAGAAGCAGTAGAGCTTTCAAATTTCACACTTGCTTACATATACTTGAGAGAAGCAGTAGATCGTTCGAACTTTAGACGTGTTTACATCTACATGACAGAAGCAGTAGGGCTTTCAGACCTGTTTGCATCTATATGACAGAAGCAGTAGAGCTTTCAAATTTCACACTTGCTAACATCTAAATGACAGAAGCAGTAGTGCTTTCAATCTTCACATTTGTTTACATCCACATGATAGAAGCAGTAGAGCTTTCAAACGTCACATTTGTTTACATCTATAGGACAGAATAAGTAGACATTTTAAATTCCACACTTGCTTATATTTACATGCCAGAAGCAGTAGAGCTTTCAAATGACAAACTTGTTTACATCTACATGACAGAAGAAGCAGTAGAGCTTTCAAATTTCACATTTGCTTACATATACTTGACAGAAGCAGTAGAGCTTTCAAACTCCACACTGCTTACATCTACATGACATAAGCAGTAGGACTTTCAGACTTCACACTTGCTTACATCTGCATGACAAAAGAAGCAGTACAGCATCCAAGTTTCACACTTGGTTACACGTGCTTACATCTAGATGACAGAAGCAATATAGCGCTTTCAAATTTCACACTTCACTTGCTTACATCTACATGACAGCAGCAGTAGAGCTTTCAAACCTCACATTTGCTTACATCTACATGACAGAAGAAGCAGTAGAACTTTCAAATTTCACACTTGCTTACTTATTCATAATAGAAGCAGTAGAGCTTTCAATCTTTACACTTGCTAACATCTACATGACAGAAGAGTAGAGCTTTCAAACTTTACACGTGCTTTCATCAACATGACCGAAGCAATAGAGAGCTTTTAAATTTCACGCTTGCTTACATTTACATCACAAAAGCGGTAGAGCTTTCAAACTTTACACTTTCTTACATCTACATGACAGAAGCAGTAGAGCTTTCAAACTTCACACTTGCTTATATCTGCATGAAAGAAGAAGCAGTAGCGCTTTCAAACTTTAGACTTGTTTACATCTACATAACAGAAGCAGTAGAGCTTTCAAATTTCACACTTGCTTACATATACTTGTCAGAAGCAGTAGAGCTTTCAATCTTTAGACTTGTTAACATCTATATGACAGAAGCAGTAGAGCTTTCAAATTGCACATTTGCTTACATCTACATGGCAGAAGCAGTAGAGCTATCGAACTTCACACTTGTTTGCATCTACATGCTAGAAGAAGCAGTAGAGCTTTCAAATTTCACACTTGCTTACATATACTTGTCAGAAGCAGTAGAGCTTTCAAACTTTAGACTTTTTTACATCTACATGACAGAAGCAGTAGGGCTTTCAGACTCGTTACATCTGTATGACAGTAGCAGTAGAGCTTTACAATTTCACACATGCTTACATATACATGGCAGAAGCAGTAGCGCTTTCAAACTTCACACTTGTTTACATCTACATGACAGAAGCAGAAGAGCTTTCAAATTTCACGCTTGCTTACATATACATCACAGAAGCCGTAGAGCTTTCAAACTTCACACTTGTTTACATCTACATGACAGAAGCAGTAGAGCTTTCAAACTTCACACTTGTTTATATCTAAATGACAGAAGCAGTAGAGCTTTTAAACTTCACACTTGTTGACATCTACCTGACAGAAGCAGTAGAGCTTTCAAACTTTAGATTTGTTTACATCTACATGACAGAAGCAGTAGGGCTTTCAGACTTGTTTACATCTATATGACAGAAGCAGTAGAGCTTTAAAATTTCACACGTGTTTACATATACATGGCAGAAGCAGTAGCGCTTTCAAACTTCTCACTTGTTTACATCTACATGACAGAAGAAGCAGTAGAGCTTTCACATTTCACACCTTGCATATAATTGATAGATGCAGTAGAGCTTTCGAACATTAGACTGGTTTACATCTACATGACAGAAGCAGTAGGGCTTTCAGACTTGTTTACATCTACTTGACAGAAGCAGTAGAGCTTTCGAACGTCACACATTTTTACATCTACGTGACAGAAGCAGTAGAGATTTCAAATGTCACACACTTGTTTACATGTACATGACAGAAGCAGTAGAGCATACAAACTTCACACTTGTTTATATCTAAATGACAGAAGCAGTAGAGCTTTTAAACAACTTCACACTTGTTTACATCTACACGACAGAAGCAGTAGAGCTTTCAAATTTCACACTTGTTTACATCTAAATGACAGAAGCAGTAGAGCTTTCAAAGTGCACACTTGTTAACATCTACATGACAGAAGCAGTAGATATTCCAAACTTCACACTTGTTTACATCTACTTGACAGAAGCAGTAGAGCTTTCAAACTTCACACTTGTTTACATCTACACGACAGAATCAGTAGAGCTTTCAAATTTCACACTTGTTTATATCTAAATGACAGAAGCAGTAGAGCTTTCAAATTTCAAACTTGCTAACATCTAAATGACAGAAGCAGTAGAGCTTTCAATCTTTACATTTGCTCACATCTACTTTACAGAATCAGTACAGAGCTTTCAAATTTCACACTTGCTAACATATACTTGACAGAAGCAGTAGAGCTTTCAGACTTTATACTTCTTTAAATCTACACGACAGAAGCCGTAGGACTTTCAGACTTGTTTACATCTACTTGACAGAAGCAGTAGAGCTTTCGAACGTCACACTTTTTTACATGACAGAAGCAGTAGAGCATACAAACTTCACACTTGTTTACATCTACATGACAAAAGCAGTAGCGCTTTCAAATGTCACACACATGATTACATCTACATGACAGAAGCAGAAGAGCTTTCAAATTTCACGCTTGCTTACATATACATCACAGAAGCCGTAGAGCTTTCAAACTTCACACTTGTTTACATCTACATGACAGAAGCAGTAGAGCTTTCAAACTTCACACTTGTTTATATCTAAATGACAGAAGCAGTAGAGCTTTTAAACTTCACACTTGTTTACATCTACATGACATAAGCAGTAGAGCTTTCAAATTTCAAACTTGCTAACATCTAAACGACAGAAGCAGTAGAGCTTTCAATCTTTAGACTTCTTTACATCTACATGACAGAAGCCGTAGGACTTTAAGACTTGTTTACATCTATATGTCAGAGTAGTAGAGCTTTCAAATTTCACACTTGCTTACATATAATTGACAGAAGCAGTAGAGTTTTCGAACTTTATACTTGTTTACATCTACATGACTGAAGCAGTAGGGCTTTCAAACGTCACACTTGTTTACATCTACGTGACAGAAGCAGTAGAGCTTTCAAACTTCACACTTGTTTACATATACATGACAGAAGAAGCAGTAGAGCTTTCACATTTCACACCTTGCATATAATTGATAGAAGCAGTAGATCTTTCGAACTTTAGACTGGTTTACATCTACATGACAGAAGCAGTAGGGCTTTCAGACTTGTTTACATCTACTTGACAGAAGCAGTAGAGCTTTCGAACGTCACACTTTTTTACATCTACGTGACAGAAGCAGTAGAGATTTCAAATGTCACACACTTGTTTACATGTACATGACAGAAGCAGTAGAGCATACAAACGTCACACTTGTTTACATCTACGTGACAGAAGCAGTAGAGCTTTCAAACTTCACACTTGTTTACATATACATGACAGAAGAAGCAGTAGAGCTTTCAGATTTCACACCTTGCATATAATTGATAGAAGCAGTAGAGCTTTCGAACTTAAGACTGGTTTACATCTACATGACAGAAGCAGTAGGGCTTTCAGACTTGTTTACATCTACTTGACAGAAGCAGTAGAGCTTTTGAACGTCACACTTTTTTACATCTACGTGACAGAAGCAGTAGAGATTTCAAATGTCACACACTTGTTTACATGTACATGACAGAAGCAGTAGAGCATACAAACTTCACACTTGTTTACATCTACATGACAAAAGCAGTAGCGCTTTCAAATGTCACACACATGATTACATCTACATGACAGAAGCAGAAGAGCTTTCAAACTTCACGCTTGCTTACATATACATCACAGAAGCGGTAGAGCTTTCAAACTTCACATTTGCTTACATCTATATGACAGAAGAAGCAGTAGATATTTCAAATTTCACACTTGGTTACATCTAAATGACAGAAGCATTAGAGCTTTCAATCTTTACATTTGCTTAATCTTCTTTACAGAAGCAGTATAGAGCTTTCAAATTTCACACTTGCTTCACACTTGTTTACATCTGCATAACAGAAGCAGTAGAGCTTTCAAATGTCACACACTTATTTACATCTACATGACAGAAGCAGTAGAGCTTTCAAACTTCACACTTTTTACATCTACATGACAGAAGCAGTAGAGCTTTCGAACTGCACACTTGTTTACATATACATGACAGAAGCAGTAGAGCTTTCAAACTTGTTTACATCTAAATTACACAAGAAGTAGAGCTTTCAAATTTCACACTTGCTTATATTTACATGACAGAAGCAGAAGAGCTTTCAAATGTCAAACATGTTTACATTTGCATGACAGAAGCGGTAGAGCTTTCAAATGTCACACACTTATTTACATCTATATGACAGAAGAAGTAGAGCTTTCAAACGTCACATTTGCTTACATCTACATGACAGAGGAAGCAGTAGATCTTTCAAATTTCACACTTGCTTACATCTACATGACAGAAGCAGTAGAGCTTTCAGACTTCACACTTTCTTATATCTGCATGACAGAGGAAGCAGTAGAGCTTTCAAATTTCACACTTGCTTACATCTAAATGACAGAAGCAGTAGGGCTTTAAATCTTTATATTTGCATACATCTACTTTACAGAAGCAGTATAGAGCTTTCAAATTTCACACTTGCTTCACACTTGTTTACATCTGCATGACAGAAGCAGTGGAGCTTTCAAATGTCACACTTGTTTACATCTACACGACAGAAGCAGTAGAGCTTTCACATTTCACACTTGTTTACATCTAAATGACAGAAGCAGTATAGCTTGTAAACTTCACACTTGTTTACCTCTACATGACAGAAGCAGTAGAGCTTTCAAACTTCACACTTGTTTACATCTACTTGACAGAATCAGTAGAGCTTTCAAACTTCACACTTGTTTACATCTACACGACAGAAGCAGTAGAACTTTCAAATTTCACACTTGTTTACATCTAAATGACAGAAGCAGTAGAGCTTTTAAACTTCACACTTGTTTACATCTACATGACAGAAGGAGTAGAGCTTTCAAATTTCAAACTTGCTACCATCTAAATGACAGAAGCAGTAGAGCTTTCAATCTTTACATTTGCTTACATCTACTTTACAGTATCAGTACAGAGCTTTCAAATTTCACACTTGCTAACATCTACATGACAGACGCAGTAGAGCTTTCAAACTTCACACTTGTTTTCATCTACATGACAGAAGCAGTAGAGCTTTCAAACGTCACACTTGTTTACATCTACATAACAGAAGCAGTAGAGCTTTGAAACTTCACACTTGTTTACATCTACATGACAGACGCAGTAGAGCTTTTAAACTTCACACTTCTTTACATCTACATGACAGACGCAGTAGAGCTTTGAAACTTCACACTTGTTTACATCTACATCGCAGACGCAGTAGAGCTTTCAAACGTCACACTTGTTTACATCTACATAACAGACGCAGTAGAGCTTTCAAACTTCACACTTTTTTACATCTACATGACAGACGCAGTAGAGCTTTCAAACTTCATACTTGTTTACATCTACATGACAGAAAGAGTAGGGCTTTCAAATTTTACACTTGCTTATATCTACATGACAGAAGCAATAGAGCTTTCGAACTTCACACTTTTTTACATCAACATGACAGAAGAAGCATTAGAGCTTTAAAATGTCACACTTGCTTACGTATACTTGACAGAAGCAGTAGCGCTTTCAAACTTGTTTTCATCTGCATGACAGAAGCAGTATAGCTTTCAAATTTCACATTTGCTTATATATGCATGACAGAAGCAGTAGATCTTTCAAACTTCACACTTGCTTAAATCTACATGACATAAGAAGCAGTAGATCTTTCAAATTTCAAACTTGCTTTCATATACCTGACAGAAGCAGCAGAGCTTTCAAACTCCTCACTGCTTACATCTACATAATATAAGCAGTATAGTTTCAGACTTCACACTTGCTTACATCTGCATGACAGAAGAAGCAGTAGAGCTTTCAAATTTCACACTTGCTTACATCTACATGACAGAAGCAGTAACGTCTTCAAACTTCACATTTGCTTACATCTACATGACAGAAGAAGCAGTAGAACTTTCAAATTTCACACTTGCTTACATATTCATGACAGAAGCAGTAGAGCTTTCAAACTGTACACGTGCTCACATATACATGACAGAAGCAATAGAGAGCTTTCAAATTTCACACTTGCTTACATCTACATGACAGAAGCAGTAGAACTTTCAAACTTCACATTTGCTTACATCTACATGACAGAAGAAGCAGTAGAACTTTCAAATTTCACACTTGCTTACTTATTCATAATAGAAGCAGTAGAGCTTTCAATCTTTACACTTGCTAACATCTACATGACAGAAGAGTAGAGCTTTCAAACTTTACACGTGCTTTCATCAACATGACAGAAGCAATAGAGAGCTTTTAAATTTCACACTTGCTAACATCTACACGACAGAAGCAGTAGAGCTTTCAAACTTCACATTTGCTTACATCTACATGACAGAAGAAGCAGTAGAACTTTCAAATTTCACACTTGCTTACATATTCATGACAGAAAAAGTACAGGTTTCAATCTTTACACTTGCTTACATCTACATGACAGAAAAGTAGAGCTTTCAATCTTTACACATGCTTACGTCTACATGACAGAATCAATATAGAGCTTTCAAATTGCACACTTGCTTACATCTACCTGACACAAGCAGTAGAGCTTTCAAACTTCACATCTCCTTACATCTAAATGGCAGAAGAAGCAGTACAACTTTCAAATTTCACACTTGCTTACATGATCATGACAGAAGCAATAGAGCTTTCAAACTTTAGACTTGTTTACATCTACATGGCAGAAGCAGTAGAGCTTTCAAACTTCACACTTGTTTACATCTAAATGACAGAAGAAGTAAAGCTTTCAAATTTCACACTTGCTTATATTTACATGACAGAAGCAGTAGAGCTTGCAAACGTCACACTTTTTTACCTTTTCATGATAGAAGAAGCAGTAGAGCTTTCAAATTTCACCCTTGCTTACATAGACTTGACAGAAGCAGTAGAGCTTTCAAACTTTAGACTTCTTTACATCTACATGACAGAAGCCGTAGGACTTAAAGACTTGTTTACATCTATATGACAGAGTAGTAGAGCTTTCAAATTTCACACTTGCTTACATATAATTGACAGAAGCAGTAGAGCTTTCGAATTGTATACTTGTTTACATCTACATGACTGAAGCAGTAGGGCTTTCAAACGTCACACTTGTTAACATCTACGTGACAGAAGCAGTAGAGCTTTCAAACTTCACACTTGTTTACATATACATGACAGAAGAAGCAGTAGAGCTTTCAAATTTCACACTTGCTTACATATTATTGACAGAAGCAGTAGAGCTTTCGAACTTTAGACTTGTTTAAATCTACATGACAGAAGCCGTAGGGCTTTCAAACGTCACACTTGTTTACATCTACGTAACAGATGCAGTAGAGCTTTCAAATGTCACACACTTATTTACATCTACGTGACAGAAGCAGTAGAGCTTTCAAACATCACACTTGTTTACATCTGCATGATAGAAGCAGTAGAGCTTTCAAATGTCACACACTTGTTTTCATCTAAATGACAGAAGCAGAAGAGCTTTCAAATTTCACGCTTGCTTACATATACATTACAGAATCAGTAGAGATTTCAAACTTCACATTTGCTTACATCTACATGACAGAAGAAGCAGTAGATCTTTCAAATTTCACACTTTCTTACATCTACATGACAGAAGCAGTAGAGCTTTCAAACTTCACACTTGCTTATATCTGTATTAAAGAAGAAGCAGTAGAGCTTTCAAATTTCACACTTGCTTACATCTAAATGACGGAAGTAGTAGAGCTTTCAATCTTTACATTTGCTTACATCTACTTTACAGAAGCAGTATAGAGCTTTCAAATTTCACACTTGCTAACATATACATGACAGAAGCAGTATAGCTTTCAAACTTCACACTTGTTTACATCTACATGACAGAAGCAGTAGAGCTTTCAAACTTCACACTTGTTTACATCTAAAAGACAGAAGAAGTAGAGCTTTGACATTCATACTTGCTTATATTTACATGACAGAAGAAGCAGTAGAGCTTTCAAATTTCACACTTGCTTACATATACCTGACAGAAGCAGTAGAGCTTTCAAATTGCACTCTTGCTTACATATACTTGACAGAAGCAGTAGATCTTTCAAACTTTAGACTTGTTTACATCTACATGACAGAAGCAGTAGAGCTTTCAGACTTGTTTACATCTATATGACAGAAGAAGTAGGGCTTTCAAACGTCACACGTTTTACATATACAATACAGAAGCAGTAGAGCTTTCGAACTTTAGACTTGTTTACATATATATGACAGAAGCAGTAGAGCTTAAGACTTGTTAACATCTACATGACAGAAGCAGTAGAGCTTTAAAACTTTAGACTTGTTTACATCTACATGACAGACAAAGTAGAGCTTTCAAACGTCACACTTGTTTACATATACATGAGAGAAGCAGTAGGGCTTTCAAACTTCACACTTGTTTATATCTACATGACAGAAGAAGCAGTAGAGCTTTCGAATTTCACACTTGGTTACATATAATTGTCAGAAGCAGTAGAGCTTTCGAACTTTAGACTTGTTTACATCTACATGACAGAAGCAGTAGGGCTTTCAAACATCACACTTGTTTACATCTACATGACAGAAGCAGTAGAGCTTTCAAATATCACACACTTGCTTACATCTACATGACAGAAGCAGAAGAGCTTTCAAATTTCACGCTTGCTTACATATACATTACAGAAGCAGTAGAGCTTTCAAACTTCACATTTGCTTACATCTACATGATAGAAGAAGCAGTAGATCCTTCAAATTTCACACTTTCTTACATCTACCTGACAGAAGCAGTAGAGCTTTCAAACTTCACACTTGCTTATATATGCATGAAAAAAGAAGTAGAGCTTTCAAATGTCCCACTTGCTTACATTTAAATGACAGAAGCAGTAGAGCTTTCAATGTTTACATTTGCTTACATCTACTTTACAGAAGCAGTATAGAGCTTTCAAATTTCACACTTGCTAACATCTACATGACAGAAGCAGTAGAGCTTTCAAACTTCACGCTTGTTTACATCTACATGACAGAAGCAGTAGAGCTTTCAATTTTCACACTTCTTTGCATCTAAATGACGGAAACAGTAGAGTTTTCAAACGTCACACTTGTTTACATTTACATGACAGAAGAAGCAGTAGAACTTTCAAATTTTACACTTGCTTACATATACTTGACAGAAGTAGTAGAGCTTTCAAACTTTAGACTTGTTTACATGTACATGACAGAAGCAGTAGGGCTTTCAGACTTTTTCACATCTATATGACAGAACCAGTAGAAATTTGAAATGTCAAACACTTGTTTACATCTACATGACAGAAGCAGTACAACTTTCAAATGTCACACACTTGTTTACATCTACATGCCAGAAGAAGCTTTCAAACGTTATTGTTGTTTACACCTACGTGACAACGTGACAGAAGGAGTAGAGCTTTCAAACTCCACACTTGCTTACATCTACAGGAAAACACGTTTTACTTCGCAGTCATGCTTACACCTACGTGACAGAAAAGGTAAATATAAAAGTCGAACAGGAAATGTAGCGTTCAAGGACCAAAGTCAAACAAAAACACGCTTACAAACAAATAACAATTTCAAGGATAAATAAAAGGCATGGTATATCACAACACAAACATAAAAGGGTTGACAGTAGGGCTACGCGTACCGCATTGGAACAGTCAGTTGCTAAAAAGCCACAAAGCAAGTACTCAATGACTTGGCTGAAGCCAGAGCAACAAAAGAATAACCATTAAGGACGACAAGACAATATTTGTGAAAAACATCAAACATTACCGTCCTCTCAAGATTTAAATATATATATATCCTTATTAGGTCCACAATCTGTCCGGTCATCTCACAGTCAAAGAGGAAAACGTAGTGGCGGACTGTAAATGGGTCAACCATTAAACATGCAGTGCGTTGCAAAATGATAGGGTCATAACCTCTTTCAATAAACTTGTTAACATGTTTAATAAAGGTTGTATGAAAACGTTCATGATCAAGTATCATACACAGTTTATAAGTCACATCACCATAGAAGTCAGTTTATGATAGCCCTTGTCGCACATTTCCATCTAATTGTGGATAAGTAACGATATCAAAATTAAGATCATCTCTCTTGTCATACATTTTGCTTATTATTATTTCTCCAGATGCAAATCAAGGAAAAGAAGCCTCGGTATCAGAAATGTTAGCTATGTAAAGTTGAAGTTCTTAAGGGTATATACTGATTATTTTTAATACCATAGTGGAATAGAAAGAGTTCTCAATGTCGAATATATCATTCAGATACCGAGAGGTGTCATTAAAGGCTTCGATGACATCTGCCTGAGTATCTAGCGAGAGGTGTCATTAAAGGCTTCGATGACATCTGCCTGAGTATCTAGCGAGAGGTGTCATTAAAGGCTTCGATGACATCTGCCTGAGTATCTAGCGAGAGGTGTCATTAAAGGCTTCAATGCCTGAGTATCTGGTGACTCCGAATTTCCTTTCATAATAAATACAAAAACAAATTTGTGACGACAAACTTTCAAACTGCACAAATTCTTACATCTACATGGCAGCAGTATCTTGCTACCAGAAGGGGGCGTCCGTAGCCGAGTGGTTAACGTCTCTGACTTGAAATCACTTGCCCCTCACCGCTGTAGGTTCGGTCCCTCAGGGGCCTAGGAATCTTTATGTGAGGAAGCTGTCCAGCTGGCTTGCGGAACGTCGGTGGTTCTACCCAGGTGCCCGCCCGTGCACGAAAATTGCCCGGAGGGGCACCTGGGGCTCCACCAATGGAAGCTGGAAAGTCGCCGTATGACCTTAGCTGTTGGTGCGACTGTAAAATCCAATTCAATCAATTCACAAGTTGATAATTTACTTGAAAGTTTCACAATTAGGATTTTGATTTAGTCCTTTATACAGATAGCAAAAGCTGTACAGCTTTTAAAACTTTATAGACAGTTAACATCTATATGATAGCAACATTATCGGAGGTCAGTGAAAGAATATCCATAATTAACTAAATAACTAACTGTGACGTTGTCATGACGTCAATAAGATGTTGCTGATTTCTACGTCATCAGCCGATAAAGTGAATAATTAAGGTTAAAATCATAGATAAACTGATTTAAATAAAAAGTAACAAATAGATTATTAACTGCTTGAATCGATTATAGAGAGAATAACCTTGAAATATTTGCACACTTGATTTTGTCCGACAGCTAGGGCTTAATCGGGGCATGCATGACCCATAGACACATGTTGTAGTTGTTACATGCGTATGAGTGATACGCCTTGCAGTTACATCCGGGTCTTATTGTTGTTACATGCGATATGAGTCAGACGCCCTTGCAGTTACATCCTGTTCTTATTGCACTTCACAGTTACTTACAAATGCGCATGAGCAGTCAGATGCTTAGTCACATGTATTAAAACTAGAAACGCCCTTGAACACATGAATAGACTTAAAGGGACACACGGCAATCTTGATTTTTTTAAAACTCAAGACTTCCCTTTAGTTTTCTGCATAACTTGCATGTGTTCGATCATTAATAGAGTCATTCGCAACATCTCGTACATTGCTTCGCAGCATGATCCCGAGGAATGACGGGATTGGCCAAGCGTTCACGATTGTAACAGAGTATGAGCAACTCATTGTGCACGTTATTAACGTTTGATTACATTACACCAATAATATATTTAAACCTATGGTAGAATAAGTAGAAGAAAATGAAAACATCATATTATTTAATTAAATGCAAGCAGGTTTAAAGTCAAAATGAAACTGGACTAATAAACTGAAATTGCTATATTTAATGCTTGATAAATCTTTAGGATTGCTGTGTGTCTCTTTAATGCCACAAGGCCATGTTTTGGGGGAGAAAAAGATATATACTATCATGTCAATCTCTACCCAGAGTACACTCGTTCCTCATTTGACTCTGTCAACGTCAAAGGAAGTAGGGCGAACGGTTAGGACACGTGATTATTCAAAGAAGTTATGACGATGTTTACAATAAATCCTTTTGCGTGATCTGCAAAGATAAAATATAGACCTATATTAAATAATTTCAATTTTTATTTCTATGAGTTAATATTTTTAAGTAAATTTCTTCTATCGAGCTTCGGTTTCAATTGTTTACATATGCGTTTCGATTGAGGAGAAATAAGTACGTATTATTTTTGTAGTAAAATAGTCCCGATTAAAATTAAATTGTTTTAATGCATTATTTCAAATCTTGCAACATCTAATTTGCAGATATTCTGAAAATTATATTTACACAAGAAATAAATAAGTTTGAGGCAAACATATTCCAATTTAACTGGTTTTACCAAAATCTTGTAATTAGTAGTTAGCAGAGATATATGTGAGTGCAAGGAACGATAACTCTGCGTGGAGATTGCTATCATGTATGTTAGACAAGTATGACATGACATATGTTAAAATACCTGGGTCCGTAGTGTCACAGGATGACCTTAGTGGTATGGCTAACTCAGGAAAGAATCAATGACGGTGAATGCATTTACATAAATTTAATGCAACTTTTAAAATATGTTTAATATATATACAATTATCTAAAAAAACAAGCGAATACACAAATGAACTATGAAAAGAATGTTCTCCTGAACGTTTAAGACGTTCTTAGTATTGTTATAAATACTGAATGTCTAAGACACTAAAGTGTTGTTAAAGCTATAACAATGTTGATCTAGCGCGATAACTGTGATGCGCGAGAGCTCATGAAGACGATGATGCGCGAATTCAATGGATGATTGTCATCAAATGCCTTCTGTAAGGGTTGATGACGCGATGCAATGATAGTTAATCTCCACTGAGATTGTGAATTATATTCCTCCAGTGAGGACTGGTAACGGGCCCACCTTGTGTCCCGGGGTTTGTCGTTAGTAAAACCTGGCTGCGCAGGTACGGGGACCGTCTCCACCGCTTGTAACGTTAGTCGTGGAAGCTTAGCTCCACTCCTGGATATCCAAACCTAGATGGCTTACTCCAACCCTGGATGGCTTATATCCTGGATGGCTTAGGCTGTAATTATACATACGTTTTAGATGTCGGTTGACAAACATAACAATCTTGCATAATTATCATTACCCAAACAAATCATTATTCAATCAATATATGTAAGCTGTACTAATGATTAGTAGCAATGTATACATATTCTACAACGCCATGTATACGCTATGTACGTCGCTGTTAATCAATGCCCTTAATACATGTAATATAAACATGATCAAATTACTCATATATTACACTCACTGAGTTATGCATGCACGCATTTATTCGTGTCACTCATCTCATTGTTAACTAATGTTAACAATCGTGTATTACAATCACTGAATTATACGCCAACGTTAATTAATGCACCTATTATCCACTGTTATCAAATTAATATTGTTTTACAATTAATGATCAATTACCATAATTACATCTAATAAAGTCACTTCAAATCATATGCTAGTCTAAAGTTATGTTTGAGAAACATCAATGCTAACCGGATGTCGTAACCGTCAAACAAGATGGCGCCGCCCACTGAATACAAATATACGATAAAAGTTTAATAAAACTACTAACCACATGTTGCCTGTGAAATTTGCCGTCCAATCTCTGTTCCTACAAAGTACTATCGATGATCCCGGCGAAAGCTAGAAGACAATGGGTTTTATAGCAAACATTACGCCCAAATCATTATTTCCCCCGTTCAGTCCGTGACAAACGTGGCTAAATCTACAGTATTGAATCAACACGAGAGGCCCCTTATACAATTTTGCCGTTTAAGGAAAATATACCTATCCGTTTACATGCATTAGCACAAAACTAAACTTATGACACGGCCTCTCTGGCGGCCACTTAAAATGTGCACGCTTTTACGTGTTACATGAATAGATCATGAATATTGTGAAATTGTTTCAACTCGAACAATAGATTTTGGGTGTAACCGATAACAAGAGCTATATACGACCAGTACGCTCTACCCGTGACATTTTGTGACAACATCTCCCCACTTAAAGAAAGTGCTACACTTTTAAAATTCAACAAAATGATAATTAATATTTACACGTTAAGAAACTATTAATTCTTCTGAGCAAATGAGCGACAAAACGTAGAAGCTGATCGCTCAATCGCTTGAGTATGTTAACTATTACTACTGAGGGATGCAACCTTCAGCCAGTACAACGACCGTCTTCCGGAAAACATCCACTGCAGTTATAACCTGACTATAATATGTAATTACAATTTCAACACTATTCTACAATTGTACACTACCCTGTCGTAACATATACTATTATTGTACAATACACTGCAATACACTATTGTATTAAACCGGTCATTATGTGCGGCGACTTAAATAGTCTGCCCCAATATTGTCCTTTCCACGGTCTATTACACCGACTCTACTGTTGCTAATAACACTACTTCCTGCCACTACCAGAACTCCAACTTTACACATTGCATCCATCGCATTCCCAGTATACTGTTTGCGAAATGGAGTAGGGTCTCTCGTTTCCCTAATCGGCTTTGCTAAAGTGTGCTTAAAGCTACACTGCACTACATCTGTTGGTCTCGACTTATCGGACCGAACAGTACTACACTCAGAGTCTAAACGACTTACCTCTCGTTTCTCTGCTACACTAAGCATGCCCGATATGTCTACATCGGCTGCTCTCTCCCTACCTACACTAGTGGGAAAATACATGGGACTAGTGTCCTCACTACTGTCTTCCTCACTATCCTCAATAACTGCAACATTAACTACGGTTAACACCCCTTGTTGCACATTATCGGTTCTACTGATATACTCTTTCAGCATATTCGCATGAAAGGTCTTTAACTTTCCGTTTATCTCGATACGGTAATCCATAGTGTTCACTATCCCTCTAACGTAAAACGGACCTTTCCATTGTAATAACAACTTGTTATTGTCGGTCGGGAGTAACAGTAACACCTGGTCATCTATCTTAAACTTCCTAGCTCTAGCTTTCTGGTCATAGTACCGTTTATACTTGGTACTTGCCTTAACTAACTGACTTTGAGCTATCTTACAAGTCTCCTCTAGTTTCTCCTTCAGATCTAAAACATACTGATATGTAGTCTTAACCTCATCACTATCTACTTCACCTGCCCACATCTCTCTAAGAATCCTCATGGGACCTCTAACTGACCTACCGTACAATAACTCAAACGGAGAAAATCCTAAACTCTCTTGTGGAACCTCTCTAAATGCAAACAATAAAGCATTGAGATACTTGTCCCAATCTTTGGGTCTCTCGGTACACATACGCCGTAACATTTGCTTTAACGTCCCGTTAAATCGTTCGACTAACCCGTTACACATAGGGTGATATGGTGTTGTCATGATTTGACGCAAAGACAATAACCTGCTTACTTCAGCCATAAGTTCTGACGTAAACTGTGACCCACAATCAGTCAGCATTTCCTCTGGTACACCTAGCCTACTGAACATATCAACTAATGCCTCAGCTACTCTCTCAGTTTCAATTGAGGGCAATGCTACTGCCTCCGGATACCTAGTTGCATAGTCTACCATGGTTAAAATGTACCTATTTTTCCTATCCGACACTGGAAAAATTGGTCCAACTATGTCTACGGCTACCCGCTTAAATGGTGTATCTATCAGTGGCATCTGACCTAAATGTACTTTGGTCACTCGACCTTTTGGTACTGTCCTTTGGCATACATCGCAGGACCTACAATACCTAGTTACATCTCCACTAACGCCTGGCCAATAAAATTCTGCCAATACTCTATCTGACGTTTTCTTTACGCCTAAATGACCTCCCATAATCGACTCATGAGCTACCTTAAGCACTGTCGTTCTATACTGGGTAGGTACCACTAATTGGTGAAACTGTCTACTACCACTATCTTCAAATTCTCTGTACAATAACCTATTCTTATGTACAAACTTACAACTACCGGACCCTTTACACTTCTTCACTACACCATCCTTGGCCTTCACCTTACAAGGACCTAATGACTCGTCTTGAGTTTGTGCTTCTATAAACTCCGCTTTAGATATGTCACCTACGGCTGCAGGAACCTTTAATTTTCTATAAGCCTGAGCTTGCTTCTGAACCTGCGCTCTAGTCTCTACGGCATTACTTATGCTACTTCTAAAATCGGACATTACCGGAAGTGCTGAACCATCTATGTTCCCTATCGTTAAATCATACATCGGGTCATCCATACATAGTGCCTCTGTAGTCCCTTTAAAGAAAGGTGTATCTACATCTATTCTCGCTATTGGCACGTGCTCTACCGACTTATTTAGCAACATACACGGTGACTGTTTACCTACCAACTGGTCATCCGTAACTAAACTACGCCTAACTACCACACCTGTACAACCTGTATCCCTCATTACAATTACGTCCGTGCCATTCACTCTACCATCTGCCGTTGGAAGATTTGCATACGGAAAGAGACATGTTCCGATCTTCGTCATTACACCATCCGCTTTTACACAACAGCTACTACTCTCGGTTTTAATAACCGGACTATTACTACCTCTGCCTCTACCTCTACCTCGGTTTTGACCACCTCTACCTCTACCGAAATTCCATGGGTTGTTAAAACCCTGGTTCGGACTACCTACATGGTTGTCCCCTCTACTATTGTCACTAAAATTGTCTACGACAGCGGACACTTTCACCGCTTTCCTACACTCATGTGAAGCATGATTTCCATTACAGTGACGACAACGAATAAAAGGTCTACCTATGTTACCACTATTGCTACCTCCTCTAGAACCCATCGAACTACCTCCACCTCTATAGTTTCCACTCTGGCCTTTCTGTTTATGATCGTCCCCTTGCCTATCTCTAAAAGTTCTGTCTTTCGACACTACATTATGAGCTCCGCCTCTAGCCTCGGCAAACTGATCTGCTTGTGTTGCCATTTCTCCTACACTAGCTAATTTTCTTTCTTTCAGAAATAAGAACAGATCTCTACTACAAACATTGAATAGCTGGTCCCGCAACAAGAAATCTATGAGGCCCTGATAAGTCTGCGCTACTTTCCCTAACTCTAACCACCTATCTAAGTAATTTCTAGATCTACTAATAAACTGAATAAATGACTCGCCTTTCTCAGGCAGACAAGCTCTAAACCGCTTTCTAAAACCTTCTTCAGTTAACTCAAATCTCTTTAAAAGCGCATCCTTTAACTTGTCATAGTCAAGAGCATCTACACTAGGTAATCTAGAAAATACATCTAAGGCCTTGCCTCTCAATAACGCACTTAAATGAACTGCCCACTTATCTTTGGTCCATTCCTGTAACTCAGCATAACGCTCGAACCGTAACAAGTAACTGTCCATGTTATCTTTGTCAGCATCAAAGTATGGTAACTTCGAACCTTTTACCTTCCCAGAATAACTATCTTTCCCTTCAGTTTTACTTTCCTTACTATGTGTCTTAGCTGCTTCCAACTCTAAAGCTAACTTATGATCAAACTCTTTTTGCTCCCTTTCCATTATCATCTTAGCCTTAGCTAGTCTACCATCTGTTTCGAACCTCTCATGTTCTAACTCTTGCTTCTCCCTTACTATTCTGCTTTCATCATCTCGCGTCTCTTTAGCTAACCTGCCTTCTAATTCTAGCTTCTCTTTATCAGCATCTAGCTTCTCTTTAGCTAATCTACTTTCTAATTCTAGCTTCTCTGTGGCTAGTCTACTTTCTTCATCTCGCTTCTCTTTAGCTAACCTACTTTCAAATTCTAGCCTATCTTTCTCTAATTCTCTTTCCTTAAGTCTAAATTCCCTTTCCCTAGCCTGTTCGTCTTTAACAAAGGTTCTAAGCTCCTCTCCAGCATACCCTAACTCCTTACCCATTTCCGTAAGATCCTTTATGGACGTCATGGTTATAGACATTGTGAACTACACACTACAATAATTACAATACACACGTCACTAATAATTCTACTCAACTAACTACTAATGGTAAGTCACTGTGTCCTCAGTAAATACCTGGGCATCATCATAGGACAAGGTACATACACATTTGTACTAGCGCTAACTCCTAACGGTTATGTATAGATAGTATCTAGCTTCCACACAACATATACACTACATAAAATATCTATATTTGATATTGGACATAACCTTAAACAATCATAGAAATGTGCATAACATGTACATGTATATTTACTTCTCCCATCAATATAAGTATACTCGAGTGTCACAACATGAGTAGAACGTCTTGTTCGCCAACCTAATTGGATACTATGTGTATATCAAGGGAGGTAAAACAAACACCCAAATTATTGAGCAAAAGTGCCTCAGACCCACTCGTGTAGACCACTGCGACCTCGCGCCAAGGAAAGAACGGACAAAACAACAGTTTGGACTCACCCTACCCTTGTCGTGTCTTGACTTGTCTTCCAAGCTGTGGCCGTGATCGTCGAAAGTCGCCTTGATGGATCAGAGGGTGGTACACAATTCTAAAATAATAAGTAGAGATTTAGTATATCATAATAAAGATCACTTATTGATTCTTTCCCTCCGTAGTCGCCCAAAATCCCACTACTCTGAAAACCAGTGTCACAAGATGACCTTAGTGGTATGGCTAACTCAGGAAAGAATCAATGACGGTGAATGCATTTACATAAATTTAATGCAACTTTTAAAATATGTTTAATATATATACAATTATCTAAAAAAACAAGCGAATACACAAATGAACTATGAAAAGAATGTTCTCCTGAACGTTTAAGACGTTCTTAGTATTGTTATAAATACTGAATGTCTAAGACACTAAAGTGTTGTTAAAGCTATAACAATGTTGATCTAGCGCGATAACTGTGATGCGCGAGAGCTCATGAAGACGATGATGCGCGAATTCAATGGATGATTGTCATCAAATGCCTTCTGTAAGGGTTGATGACGCGATGCAATGATAGTTAATCTCCACTGAGATTGTGAATTATATTCCTCCAGTGAGGACTGGTAACGGGCCCACCTTGTGTCCCGGGGTTTGTCGTTAGTAAAACCTGGCTGCGCAGGTACGGGGACCGTCTCCACCGCTTGTAACGTTAGTCGTGGAAGCTTAGCTCCACTCCTGGATATCCAAACCTAGATGGCTTACTCCAACCCTGGATGGCTTATATCCTGGATGGCTTAGGCTGTAATTATACATACGTTTTAGATGTCGGTTGACAAACATAACAATCTTGCATAATTATCATTACCCAAACAAATCATTATTCAATCAATATATGTAAGCTGTACTAATGATTAGTAGCAATGTATACATATTCTACAACGCCATGTATACGCTATGTACGTCGCTGTTAATCAATGCCCTTAATACATGTAATATAAACATGATCAAATTACTCATATATTACACTCACTGAGTTATGCATGCACGCATTTATTCGTGTCACTCATCTCATTGTTAACTAATGTTAACAATCGTGTATTACAATCACTGAATTATACGCCAACGTTAATTAATGCACCTATTATCCACTGTTATCAAATTAATATTGTTTTACAATTAATGATCAATTACCATAATTACATCTAATAAAGTCACTTCAAATCATATGCTAGTCTAAAGTTATGTTTGAGAAACATCAATGCTAACCGGATGTCGTAACCGTCAAACAAGATGGCGCCGCCCACTGAATACAAATATACGATAAAAGTTTAATAAAACTACTAACCACATGTTGCCTGTGAAATTTGCCGTCCAATCTCTGTTCCTACAAAGTACTATCGATGATCCCGGCGAAAGCTAGAAGACAATGGGTTTTATAGCAAACATTACGCCCAAATCATTATTTCCCCCGTTCAGTCCGTGACAAACGTGGCTAAATCTACAGTATTGAATCAACACGAGAGGCCCCTTATACAATTTTGCCGTTTAAGGAAAATATACCTATCCGTTTACATGCATTAGCACAAAACTAAACTTATGACACGGCCTCTCTGGCGGCCACTTAAAATGTGCACGCTTTTACGTGTTACATGAATAGATCATGAATATTGTGAAATTGTTTCAACTCGAACAATAGATTTTGGGTGTAACCGATAACAAGAGCTATATACGACCAGTACGCTCTACCCGTGACATTTTGTGACACGTAGTCATAAAGTTTCTTAGCAATATCTTAACTTATTAAATCAAATTTTATCATTTATTTTAAACACCTTTTTGTACCGATTTAAGATGTTTTCTTAATATTGCTAATACGGTTATTGATAAATATATAAAATCTACAGATATATATTTATCTTAAAATAGATGGTTTGTAGTGTACCTGAGAGGTTAATAAAGATATTTTAAAATATGAAAACATCTTAAAATCTTTATGAATTCGAGCCCATGTTTTGTTGGGTTCTTCCCTTATATCAGATGGGTATATTCCTATTCATATTTTTTGTTGGAAATATACCTTAATATGTATAAAAAAGTATAATGTTTCAGGATGTTCTGCTCAAATTACGGATGTGTCTGTTGTAATATATTAAGAAGACAATGTACACATACGTATCTTAAGGGACACAGTCGTTGCAATTTAAGTATTTATAAATAAATAAGTAATCATTTCCCATTAAAACTTGCTGGCATATAATTATTCTGCCAAATGTTTAAATATATTATTGGTGCAATATATGCAGCAGTTAGTAATATTTAAAAACAATTTGCTTTGAATTGTTCCAATAATTAATGTTAATGGTTGCACATATGCAAGTTATGAAGAAAATTAACGGGACACCACCAGTTTTAAGCAGATCAAGATTGCCGTGTGTCCCTTTAAGATAGGTTGTAACCTTGCTATTTGTATCAGGCGTATTTCAATTTAAAATTATTACCACATCAGCTAAACCTGATTCATAAAACATCTAATCTTTATGTCAGTTTATATTGTGTTTAAATGTCACTAAATTGTAGACACCTAGTTTCAAAAGAAATTATATACTAGTACATTGCCCTTATATATAGGTTAATAACACAGCAACTTCCTTTTTATAAGGTGTAAATAAATCTTTACGCAGTTTTGATTTACCCATTCACTGAAGCCAGGCGCATGTTACATGATAACATTGAGATGTGCAGTGTGATATATCAGTAAGTAATCTGATAGAGTTTAATATGAGCATGTGTTAATATAACTGTATTTTCTATTAAATAAATTATTAATACTCTAGAATTTCGTATATTATATCTACTTTACCAAATATATACTGCAACATATCATCGTTATTGAACCCTCCACCAGCAACATATTGTACTGAACCCTCCACCAGCAACATATTGTTATTGAAACCTCCGCCAACAACATATGGTTATTGAACCTCTCCACATGCAAAGTATCATTATTGGAGCACTCCACCAGCAACATTGTATTACTGAACCTTCAAACAGCAACACATTGGTGTTGAACCACTCCACCAGTAACATATCATTATTGTACCCTCCACCAGCAACTTATGGTTATTGAACCCTCCACCAGAAACATATCATTATTGAACCCTCCACCAGCAACATATCGTTATTGAACCCCCCACCAGCAACATAGCGTTATTGAACCATCCACCAGCAACATATTATCATTGAACCCTCCACCAGCAACATATCGTTATTGAACCCTCCACCAGCAAATATCTTTATTGAACTCTCCATCAGCAACATATCGTTACTGAACCACTCCACCAGCAATATATCGTTATTGAACCCTCCACCAGCAACATATTGTTATTGAACCACTCCAGCAAAAACATATCATTATTGAACCCTCCACCAGCAACATATCGTTATTGAACCTTCCACCAGCTGCATAGCGTTATTGAATCTTCCACCAGCAACATATCGTTTTTGAACCACTCTACAATGAACATCGTTATTGAACCACTCCACCAGCAACATATAGTTATTGAACCCTCCACCAGAAACATATCATTATTGAACCCTCCACCAGCAATCTATCGTTATTGAACCCTCCACCAGAAACATATCATTATTGAACCCTCCACCAGAAACATATCGTTATTGAACCCTCCACCAGCAACATAGCGTTAGTGTACCATCCACCAGCAACATATTACCAATGAACCGTCCACCAGCAACATATCGTTATTGAAACACTTCTCCAGCAACAAACCGTTATTGAACCCTCCACCAGCAACATATCTTAAAGACTTTATTGAACTCTCCATCAGCAACATATTGTTATTGAACCACTCTACCAGCAATATATCGTTACTGAACCCTCCACTAGCCACATATCGGTTATTGAACCCTCCACCAGCAACATATCGTTATCAAACCCTCCACCAGGAACATATCGTTATTGAACACTCCACCTGTAACATATCATTACTGAACCCCTCCATCAGCAAGATATTGTTATTGAGCCACTCCACCAACAATATACCGTTATGAACTAATCCTCCAGCAACACATTGTTATTGACCCCTCCACCAGCAACATATGGTTATTGAACCATTCCACCAGCAATATATCATTATTGGACCACTCCACCAGCACCATATCGTTATTGAACCACTCCACCAGGAACATATCATTATTAAACCCTCCACCAGCAACATATCGTTATTGAACCCTCCACCAGCTGCATAACGTTATTGAACCATTCCACCAGCAATATATCATTATTGGACCACTCCACCAGCACCATATCGTTATTGAACCACTCCACCAGAAACATATCATTATTGAACCTCCACTAGCAACATATCGTTAATGAACCCTCCACCAGCAACATCTTGTTATTGAACCCATCCACCAGCAATATATCGTCATTGACCCTCCACCAGCAGCATATTGTTATTGAACCCATCCACCAGCAATATATCGTTTTGGAACCCTCCTACAGCAACATATGATAATTGAACCGCTCCACCTGCAACATATGGTTATTAAACCCTCCATCAGCAACATATTGTTATTGAACCACTCCACCAGCAATATGTATCGTTATTGAACTGTCCACCAGCAATATATTGTTACTGAACCACTCCACCAGCAACATACCGTTATTGAACCCTCCACCAGCAACATATCATTATTGAACCCTCCACCAGAAACATATCGTTATTGAACCCATCCACCAGCAATATATCGTTATTGAACACTCCATCAGCATCATACCGTTATTAAACATATCGACCAGCAACATATCGTTATTGAACCCTCCACCAGCAACATGCCGTTATTTAATCCATCCACCAACATTATATCGTTATTGAACCATTCACCTGCCACTAATCGCTTTTGAACCCTCCACCTGCAACATGTCATTATTGAACCCTCCGCCAGCAATACATCATTATTGAACCCGCCACCAGCAACACATCGTTATTAACCCCCTCCATCAGAAACATACCGTTACTGAACCACTCCACCAGCAACATATCGTTATTGAAACACTACACCAGCTAAATGTCATTATTCAACCACTCGACCAACAATATATTGTTATTGAATCCTCCACAAGCAACATATTGTTGTTGAACCACTCCACCAGCAACAAATCGCTATTAAACCCTCCACCAGCAACACATTGTTATTGATCCCTCCACCAGCAACACATTGTTATTGAACCCGCCACTAGCAACATATGGTTATTGAAGCACTCCATCAGGAACATATCGTTATTGGTCCACTCTACCAGGAACATATCATTATTGAACCCTCCACTATCAACATATCGTTATTAAACCCTCCACCAGCAACATATCGTTATTAAACCCCTGCACATGCAACATATCAGTATTGAACCACTCCACCAGCAACATATCGTTATTGAACCCTTCACCAGCAACATATCGTTATTGAACCCCTGCACATGCAACATATCAGTATTGAACCACTCCACCAGCAACATATCGTCATTGAACCCTCCACCAGCAACATATCGTTATTGAACCCTCCACCAGCAACATATCGTTATTGAACCTCTCCACCAGGAACATGTCATTATTGAACCCCTGCACCTGCAACATGTCAGTATTGAACCACTCCACCAGCAACATATCGTTGGTAAACCTATCCATTAGCAACATATCGTTATTAAACCTATCCACCAGCAACATCGTTATTGAACTACTCCACCAGCAACATCGTTATTGAACCATTCCATCAGCAATATATCGTTATTGAAGCCTTGCATCTACCAAGATATCAGTATTGAACCCCTCCACCAGCAACATATGGTTATTAGACCCTCCACCATCAACATATCGTTATTGAACCACTACACCAGCAACATATCGTTATGAACCCCTGCACGCACCAACATGTGGTGCATATCAGTACTGAACCATTCCACCAGCAACATATCGTTATTGAACCCCCTGCATCTGCAACATATCAGTATTGAACCACTCCACCAGCAACATATCGTTAGTAAACCTATCCACTAGCAACATATCGTTATTAAACCTATCCATCAGTAACATCGTTATTGAACTACTCCACCAGCAACATCGTTATTGAACCATTCCATCAGCAATATATCGTTATTGAACCCCTCCACCAGCAACATATGGTTAGTAAACCCTACACCATCAACATATCGTTATTGAACCACTCCACCATCAACATATCGTTTTTGAACCACTACACCACCAATATATCAGTATTGAACCACCCCACCAGCAACATATCAGTATTGAACCACCCCACCAGCAACATATTGTTATTGAACCCTCCACCAGCAACATATCGTTATTGAACCACTCCACCAGCAACATATCATTATTGAACCACACCACCAGCAACATATCGTTATTGAACCCCTCCACCTGCAACACATCATTATTGAACCACTCCACCAGCAACATATTGTCGCACCAGTAATATATCGTTATTGAACCGCCACTAGCAACATCAACATTTCGTTATTGAACCCTCCACCAGCAACATATCACTATTGAATCCCTTCACCAGCAACATATTTGTTATTGAACACTTCATCAGCAACATATCTTTATTGAACCTCTAAAACTACAAGATCTAGAAGTTTGCATGAAGCAATAGCGTATTGTACTGTACCACGTTTGTTCAAATGTTGACTCTGGGAGCCACAGGGCTTATAGCTATCATATGCTAGTATTATTTGTATTATAAGCTTTCGGTCCTCTACAAAGTTGTTCAAATGGTGGCCATGGGCACCCCGTGAGTCACAGTTTTACATAGAGTTATGTAGGGAAATATTTTAAAACATCTTCGCTGAAGCCACAAACGCTAGAGGTCTAAATTTTTACAATTTGCATAAGGTTATGTTTCCCTACGAAGTTTGTTTAAATGGTGACCCCGAGGTCGAATATGGCCCATCTCCAGGGGTCATGCCTTATATAGGGAAGACATTTTTAAAAAAGTCTCCTCCAAAACCACAGGGCATAGAACTCTCATAATTATGTTCATATAGAATACGTTTATGTTTCACTACCGAGTTAGATCAAAATAGTGTCCCTGGGATAATTTTTAGACACGCCGTCGAGGTCACAGTTTTACACAGAGTTATATAGGAAAACCATTTTAAAACATCTACTTCTCTGAAACTACAAGGGCTATAAGCCTAATATTGTGCATGTAGCATAAGCTTGTGCTTACCAACCAAGATTTTAAATGGTGACCCCGAGGACAAATTTGACCAAACGCTTAATTGTCGAATCAGGAATGTATTAAATGCATGCTACATGTATGTTGTGTTAACTGCATAAATATCATTACACTCAGGCCTTGAGTCAGGCCAACTACGATTGATTCACAAAATGTTGTTCAATGTTCCCAAAATCTCGAACCCTAGGCCCTTTGTTTGTTCTTACATCCATTTGTCTGTAGCCTTCACAAGTGCACTGTCCTTGGAGATAGAAGAAAGAAATATAAAAAGATCGGACAGGGAAAGTAGCATTCAAGGAGGACAGTCAACCACAAAACACAGAAACAAACACGCAAACAGACAAACAAGAAGGCAAAATTAATAATAAATGCAAACGACATCACAAACACAAAAGGGTTGACAATGGGCTACCGCTTTGGAACGGTCAGTGGCAAAATAGGCCAACTGGGGTTTAAACCGGTTCTAGGGTGCACCAAACCTCACACTTACCCTACTGTCATCCCATTAAAACAGGACAGTGTAAATAAAGAAATCCCCGCCATGATCTAATCTCTAAACAACAAGGCAGCATCAATAGGCAATATAAGTAAAACACAAATATACTCATGTAAATATAATACAAAAAAACAATAGCCTATAAAGCCACAATGAAGGTACTCAATTACTTGGCAAAAGGCAACAAGAGAATAAACCATTAAGGGCAGACAAGAAAGATCATAGACAAACATCAAACGCCACCGTCCCAATGGGCTTTAAGTAGGCGTCATCATAGGGTCCACAGCCTGTCCGGTCATCGTAAAATTAAAGAGGAAAGCATAGTGGCGAACCCATATTGATTTGGGGGAACCCCTATTGATTTGGGGGTTCTAGAGAACCCCTATTGATTTGGGGGTGGGGGTGTCTAGGTAAGCATAATCCGATCATGTAAAACCTTGTAAGCACGATGTAACGAATAAACTGGTGGACTGTCCTTTGTGATAGAAGTACAGCTATTGATGTTGAATGTGTGGTTAATAGGTCAAATGTCAAAGTCACCCTGACCCGATAATGAAAAACATTTAGCACGGGATATCTCATAAATAACTGTTCGCATAATTGTTCGCTATTGGCACGTGCGATCGCGTCGGCCAGGAAAACAGCCGGTTGATCGGTGTGTAACTGCATCTACTGTCTTGAAACTGCATTTGTTTGTCCCCTTAGTCAGACAGCGAGCCCTTTGATTTAAGGTTCAGTAGGCGCAAACAATAACTGGATTATTCTTAAGTTATAACATTTATCTTTTATACGCTCATTTGAAAAAAAGAAGTATTAAGGCATGGGTCGTACGTCCGTCCGCTCATCCGTCCATAAGCAATTTTGTTTCCGTTTCATATCAGAAATTAGTACACATACGACCTTGAAACTTACCCCTGTGATAAGAGTCATATTTGTGTTTGTGTGTTTGTTTGTTTGTTTGTTAAAAGAAATTATTGCAAATATTGGGTAAAAAAACTCAGAAACATTGCAGTTCTATAATTTTGCTATAGCCTAACTTTCTTTTCCAAATTCTCTATGCTCGTAATGCAATGGGATTTACAAGGCATTATATGATATTTAACTTTTTTATTCTCTTCTTGTTTGTGAGTTGAGACAATACATATACTGACGTTCAATGAAAACGCACCATGTTAAAAATTGTATTGCTTAAGTAAATGATAATAATAAGTGCATATCTTGAATTTGAAGAATATTAATTATCCGTCAGTATATAAGCGAACGGAAATTCTTTTATTTCTAAACGTACAAAAAATGTTTACTGTGACAGGTAGACTAATTGTCAACCCTTTTATGTATGTGGTGTAGCATTCTTACTTCTATCTTTCCTTGTAATTGTTGTTGTTTTGTTTGCGTGTTTTTGGTTGACTGTACTCTGAGACTGTGAATGCTACAGGTCATGTTCGACTTCTATGCCTACTAGGCTCTGAGCTAGTAGGAGAACCCCCACCCGCACCCCGCCACCCCACCCCCAGGGGGAATTGTGTAGGGTATGATTTTCTGATTTTCTGAAAAATCATACAGTAAGTTTCAAAATGAGACATGTATGCCATCTGAGCGTTGGGCTTTAGTGAGTTTTGGGGGAAAACTTTGCATTTTTAGACGAAAATCGCCGAAATATGGAATTATTTTTTAGAAAAAGAATGGAATAGAATAGAACCAATTTGAATTGATGGAATCTTTCTCGGAACGCATCTCTACGTGTCCCATTATATAATTTATGGATCCGATGCTTAAATATTGAGATTTTGGTTAAAAATGTTAAAAAATTGAATAAAATCGCTGATTTTTGTAATACATTGGGGATATTTAACTGAAAAATTGAAAAATATCTAATACAATAGAAAAAAGAAATATTGTAACCTTTTTGGGCAGGCGTCCAGTGATTAAGTAGAAAAAAGTCCAAAACCGCATGATGTTTGGAAATGCCTTAATTTTGGGGCGAAAAATGTGTATTTTTGTCAAAAATCGCCGGAATCTGGAATTATTTTTTTGAAATTAGTTTGAACATAAACTTATCAAACTGAAGCAATAGAATGTTGCACAGCATACATATTCAAGTTTTTCCTGACACAATATATAACATATGTGCTCAAATATTGGCATTGTAGGGCAAAATGTTGGAAAAATGACAAAAATCACTGATTTCTGTAATCCATTGGGTTATTGAGTTAAAATTAGAAACAAATTTAATACAATTGAATAAGGACACATTGTAACATTTTTGGATATACAAAGGTCCAATAATTAAGTAAAAAAAAGTCCCGAACCGTATGATGCATGAAAATGCCTAAATTAGGCGGAAAATGTGTATTTTTGTCAAAAATCGACGGAATCTGGAATTATTTTTGAAAATAGTTTAAACATAAACTTATCAAATTGAAGTAATATAATGTTGCACAGCATACATATTCAAGTGTTTTCTTGCATCATATATAACATATCTCTGAAATATGTTGGAAAAAAGGACCAAAATCACTTATTCTGCAATCCACTGCGGGTTTTGGGTTAAAATCTAGAAAAATATATAATACCGGTACAATAGAAAATAAACTGTAAGCTAGTAGGAGTAACCCTCACCCAGGGGGAATTTTGTACACCCTATTTTTCTGAAAGCCCATTATGTGTAGAGCATTTTGGAACATGTACGTGTACCAACTGGCGACTTGGACTTTATCACGTTACCGGCATTTCGAACATGGTACATAGAGCTATATACAGTATACGTTATAAATAGAGAAATCGTGTTGAGCGACCCCCTGCGTACGGCCACTGGGCCGACCCACATATTTTGCAACACAACGGAACAGGTGGCCAGTCGTCGGCAAAGGTCCCCAGTACATGTGGCACTCGGTCGCTAGTCCATATTAAGAGAAAGGCTACCCGAGTTCGAGTCTCGAACATGGCACATAGAGCTATATAGCGTTGAACAACCTTCGGCCGACGGCCGCTGGGCCGACACAGATTGGCAGCCGTCGGCAAAGGTCCCGGCAACGCAAGGCATTCAATCGCTAGGCTGTATCAGGGGGAGGCTACCAGAATACGGGTCTCGAACCTCGTAACTCACCTAGAGCTTTATACAGTATAGTTATATATGTATGGAGGGAAATAGCGTTGAGCGACCGATGGCCGCTGGACCGATCCACATATTTTGTGATACAACGGGACCGGTGGCCAGCAGTCAGCAAAGGTCCCCGCTATGCGTGGTACATGGTCCCTAGGCCTTATCAGGGTGAGGACTACACGAGTTCGAGTCTTGAACATGGCACATAGAGTTATATACAGTTATTTAGGGGGATATAGCGTTTAACGACCTTCGGCCGATAGCCGCTCGGCCGACCAACATATTTTGTGACACAACGGGACCAGTGGCCAGCCGTCGGCAACGGTCCTCGCTACGCGTGGCACTCGGTCCCTATGTCTTAACTGTGGGAAGGCTACCTGAGTTCGGGTCTCGAACATGCCACATAGAGCTATATAGTACATAGCTTTGAGCGACCCGCAGCCGACAGCCGCTGGGCCTTCCCACAGGTATTGTGACACAACGGGAATGGTGGTCAGCCATCGGCAACGGTCTTCGCTATGCGTGGCACTCAATCCCTAGGTCGTTTCAGGGGGAAGGCTTCCAGAGTTCGGGTCTCGAACATGGCACCTAGAGCTATATACAGTATAGTTATATAGAGAGAAATAGCCTTGAGCGACCCAAAGCCGACGGCCGCTGGGCCGACCCACAGGTTTTGTGACTCAACGGGAACGGTGGCCAGCCTCGGTAAAGGTCCCCGCTACGCGTTGCACTCGGTTGCTAGACCATATAAGGGGAGGGCTACCTGAGTTCGGGAGGAGGGGTGTCTACAGCCAGCTCAACAACTAGTAAATGATGTGTTGTATTGTTCGGGAGGTTCTGTCATGTAATTTTTTAACAAATTCTCATAAGGTATCAGTTAGAGCAGGCTTGTTTGAGCAAATAAAATAAATGTCAGCCTGCCATGCACTCCTTGGAAACATATGATGAGTCAATGGCAATATCGCCAGGTGAGAATAGGAATGTTCCATAGAGGAAAGACGGCACTTTTTTCTCTCATCTGGCGATATGTCGCTTATATTAATTTTTGAAGAAAAAAATCCAGATTTCGTTTATGTTTAATTAAAAACACATTTTCCTCCAACAAAATAAAGCAGCATTTACCATCTTCTTATCGGTTTTCTGGTATATTATTGCACATTGGACTGCAGAAATGTTAAAAAAAAATTGTTTTCGTTATTTCTATGCACTTTCAATTTTTTCCCCAATACCTCAATGCATTACAGAAATCGGCGATTTTAGTCATTTTTTCAACATAATACCCTAAAATATAAGTACTTGAGCATATATATTATATCTGATACAATAAATGACCTGGATATGTATAGTGTGCAACATTTTATTGCTTCAATTTGATAAGTTTATGTTCAAACTATTTTAAAAAGATAATTCCAGATTCCGTCGATTTTTGACGGAAATACACATTTTTCGCCTGAAAATTAAGGCAATGTTTTAAGCATCATATGGTTCAGGACTTTTTTTTACTTAATTATTGGACCTTTGTCTATTCAAAATGTTACAATATGTCTTTATTCTATTGTATTAAATATTTCTTTCTAAATTTTAACCCAATACCCCAATGGATTACAGAAATCAGTGAGTTTTGTCATTTTTTCCAACATTTTGCCCTAAAATGTCTGAGCACATATGTTATATATGATGACAGGAAAAACTTGAATATGTATGCTGTACAACATTCTATTGTTTCAATTTGATCAGTTTATGTTGAAACTAATTTTAAAAAATAATTCCAGATTCCGGCGATTTTTGACAAAAATACACATGTTTCGCCCCAAAATTAAGGCATTTCCAAACATCATGCGGTTTGGAACTTTTTTCTGTTTAATCACTGGACCTTATCCTGCCCAAAAAGGTTACAATATTTATTTTTTCTATTGTATTAGATATATTTCTAATTTTTAGTTAAATACCCCCAATGTATTACAGAAATCAGCGATTTTATTCGATTTTTTAACATTTTTACACAAAATCTCAATATTTAAGTATCGGATCCATAAATTATATAGTGGGACACGTAGAGATACGTTCCGAGAAAGATTCCATTTATTCAAATTGGTTATAATGTATTCCATTCTTTTTCTAAAAAATAATTCCAGATTTTGGCGGTTTTCCTCTAAGAAACGGGGGAAGGGACCGACATTGCAGAGTCGAACGTTTTAGCGTGTAATTTTGATAAAGAAATACCATGATTTTCGTAACATGTAGTACACAACATGTACTAACTATTAAAGCTTAAACAACATATTTTTAGAATATCCTTGTATTTCATTAGAAAAGAACACAAAGGTTACCATTTCTAAACGCATTTTAACAATGGCATCACTTAGGAGCTATTTCCCCTCGCTTGAGTGAATCTCGGAATTTCTCGCACAGTAAAACTACTACAAGTCCTTACAGTTGAAGATGACGAAACTTAAAGGGGAACTGAATTTTAATCATGTAAAATTGTTACAATCTTCCAGGTTAAGTGTTTAAAAAAAAGAAAAAAATGGCGGCCGTTTCACTTTTTTTTGACGTTGACGGAAAACTACGTACTACTTTCCGTTGTCATGTGTTGCTATGAAAAGTAGTCGGCGGAGTAATAACCACTCTTCTTCCAGCCTGGTCTGTGTCAAATTATATCGAATGATGGTTAAAGGGGCTTGGCTCCAGATTTAAACTCAGATAAGTTGTGAAGTTCGTCTTGTTATTCCCGACTTGTATATAATATAACAAAAACGAAATTAAGGTGTCGAACAAGGGGGATAACGACGTTATTTTATTAACTTATTCATTAAGATATGTTAGATCTATTGTACTAATTTCTGGCTCAATTCTGGAGGCAAGGCTTTTTAAGCGTACTGCATTTCTAAGGCGTTTATGGAGTATTTGGCCTTTTCTCTTATATGAATATTAAACATCGGGAGACGTTTGTCAATGGTAAGAAATAGCTTGAACGAGTACATCCGTAATGATTTATGAAAGGTCAAAGGTTATCTAACCCGATCATGGGACATACGTTTTGCGCTGTTACAATTGGACCTTCACTCTTGAAACGTAATACAAATTGTTGCCTTGGTGAGACTAAAACCCTACAGTTTAGGATCCAGTAGGGAAATGTCAAATTTGGGGTTAAGCCGGGAATCGCTCACCCAATGACTTTCTCTATGGCAAGCTAAACAAGTTTGTTTGTTTGTTTGTTTGTTTGTTTGTTTGTTTGTTTGTTTGGTGTTTTACGTCATTTTCAACACATGGCAGGTTATAT